>APFE030388026.1:7002-38726 GCA_000404065.3 Pinus taeda
GGAGAGATCACATACCTTTTTGGCCTCATTAGGGAGTGAGTGAAGCTTGTCAAAGTAGAGGAGACTTCTTGTTGGACCCTGGGAGGAGCTTGTACAGCGTCAAGGCAAAGTTTGTAAGGTTCTTCTCCTTTTGAATTAATACAATCAAGCTCATTTTTCTCAACAAGTATCTTATGTTATTTGTTTCATGGACTCCTTGACTTTCATGTTAAATATGTTTTATAATACTGGTTATTCATGTGCTATTTAATCGTTTGCCTTGTTTGTGTTTGCAGGTTTGCGACAAAGGAACTTACTTGGATCAAAGGAGCGAAGGCATCCCCAAACTTGCGTTGGACATGAGGTAGGCCTTAAACACATTTGTTTGCCATTATTTATAAAAGCCCTTTTTTAGAAAGATAGTGTCTGGTTGTTTTGCTTGTCATTAGGTCTTCTTTAGATTCTAGGAAGGTCTATCTTGTCCGCAAGATCGACTCATTCCGCGTGATAGGCCTACAAAAAGATGGGAAGGAAAAGAAACAGATATCTTTAATCTCAGCACACAGATAATGATAACGAATTTTGAATCCAACTATATATAAAAACAACCTCGAACAAAGGAACAAGGGCTTCTTAGAAACAAAGAAAAGTGGCCCCCAAATAAGGAGGGGAATCTAAATCAATTAGCAAATGATGAAAGTTATCTATTGGGACTATACAAGACTAGGAAATGATAAAAAGATTTCAAAAATTAGAAGCCTTATGAAAGAGGAAAGACCCCTTATGCTTCTTGTCTATGAGACTATGTTGAGTGAGGATGAAGTTTTGACTAAATAAAGAGTATTTGGAGAGGCAATGGGGCTTCAAAGGTCAGTTATATGGGAGCCTCAAGTGGAATATTCCTATCTTTGGCCCTATCAAAGTTCTTGAAGCTTCACAATTGGAAATAGTCCCATTGACTTGCAAAAAGTATTCTTCTTCAACCTAATCAGAAGGTTTGTTCAATAATTAACGTTTACAAGCCTATTTCTTATCAAGAAAAAATAAATTATATGTGTGGATGACTGCCTCCTTTCTCATTAGACAGTCTTTCCAATATTTGACAGTTCGTACCAAGACATAGAGATCTTTATCGTAAGTAAGGTAGTTGAAAACAACCCCATGAAACACTTATAATGGAAGCATAGTGGCCTTCCTTATTGCATCAATACCACTCCCATAACATACCCACTCGAATTTATATCCACTTCGAAAGGACGTTGTAATTTTGGTAATGCAAGAATTTATGCTTAACTGGTTTTCTACTTCAATTCTTCAAATGCCTTCTATTGACCCTTCCCCCACTCAAACTTATTACCTCTAATTATTATGATGTGGAGCTGTGTAGAAACTACTAAGAATGATACAATGAATTTTCTCATGTACTATGGTGCCCCAACTAAACTTCTAATCTGGTAGGATCTATCTTTATCTCCCCTTCATCAATCACATATTATCCTAAATTCACCAACAATGTTTTGCAAACTCACATTTCTTGAGACTTATGAATCATTAGTCCTACTATAAAGTCTCTAGCACTTACAACAAGTGTGAGATGTGCGCCTCCTAAGTAGCAATGCAAGCTAGTATATCATCCAAATAAACAATAATAAACGATTCTAGATAAGGGCTTAATACATCATTCAATTAGTCTCAAGATTGTAATCAATATTGGGCATAAACCAAATGGCATAAATAACCACTCATACAAACCTTGTTTAGTTTTGAAAACGATCTTCTAGACATCTTCTTACTTAACTTGCACCTAGTGGTACCTTGATTTAAAATCTAGCTTGGTGAAGTATTTCACTTGGGTCAATCCATCCAATATATCAGTTATCTTAGGCATGGGGTACCTATTGTTGAGCATAATTTTGTTTAAAACCCTATAATCAATGCACATTCACCAAGTCCCATCCTTCTTTAGCATAATTATGAAGGGTGACCCATAAGGTGAGGTTCTTCATTGAATCACACCCTATTCCAATAACTTCTATAATTGATTCGTCACTTCACTTGCTTCCAAAATAGACTATATATACAACCCAATGCTTGGAAATGGAGATTCTGACAACAAATGTATCTCATGCTCCACTACCCTCTTGGGTGGTTTCCCTTTAGGATACTAAAACACTCCCCTGTGTGGTTGCATAAACTCTTCAACTTGTTGTTTTTGTTCCTTAGTGCACCCCTCTAAGGATGCATTTGCTCTCATTGAATCTTTTGTGAACTTATTTTCTCTTAAGAATAGTATATCATACTTTTTACTAGAATTGATCGATTTCTTGGTTGGATTGGCACTAACCAATGAAATTTTGTCACTTGCCCTTGTGTACATTGATGATGAATAGTTTTCCATCCTTAATGTCAGAGGTGGTACTAGTTGAATCTCCTCATGAAAATTGCATCCCTCGTATACATGTAGGAACTACAAAACTTAACTCCACATACATCAAGTGGAAATACATTCATTAAAATATAATCAACACTTATAACAAATTAAATTTTACACTGTTTGATCACATTTATCTTCACCTCCTTTTTGACCCATCCCAATGGATATGGGCTAGGATGATTATGAACCTTCAATTCAATTTTGTTGACCAAATATGTTGCTATGAGATTTACCTATGAACCTAAGTCAAACAGAGCATCAATATTTGTCTTATTGACCTATATTATTATATGAAAGTGTTTGGCCATCTCCTTCTCTTTGTGTTGCTGAAGGTTACTTCGATTCACCCTCTTCTACTTTGATGTGCAAACAATATTCTCATCCGCATCTAAGCTATAGTCGATGTGATTTCTTGAATTTGTGAATATGAGATTCATCTTCTTCATATCCTTCTTATAGTTTTTTAGGTTAAGCTCTAGATGCAATTTCTAATATTTCTCCACTATGTGACGATTACCCACCGAAAATTTGGGTAACCCCATAGGAAAAAAATAATTCTCCTTCTTTGGACTATTAGCTAGCCAATAACCCTGCATTTGCTCATTACAAGATGATATGTCATATTCCTCCGCTGTTTTCACTTGTTATATACCTCTCACCATCATGCATTCCTCTTGAAGAAAAGTGGGTCATCTTTTGAGAGGTAAATTAACCATTTTCAATCATGTGCTTTTACTTAAGTTTTTTGTGCATTCTAACATGGATTAAGGGGTGATTTGGATGATTGATCAATCTTGACTTGAAACATGTTCTCTCACTTTACCAAGGAGGTTAGCTTTTGACCCTGTACATTGGGACCTCCTATGAGGCCTTAGGATTATAAGAGGGGCACTAATTGGGAGTTTTGGATTGATGTAATGTGTCCATAACTTTCCCATACTTACCACTTTCCACCATTGCACATATTTCATATCCATCCTTTGGGTTTATGGTCATTGGTTCACTAAGATTGGCACCCTCATATCCTCATCCTTGAGTATGGGCTAGAAACTTTCACTTGGAGGTTGATGCAGCTAAAAGGAAGGAAAAACATAAAATGTCCACAATAAAAGCAAAAGAAAGTTAGAATACAAAATATGGCTTGGACATTAATTAGTGTGTGGGAAAAATCCTAGCATGAGCTCTACCCCCCTCATTATCCATCATTTGATTCTTGAGCACTTGATGCTCCATCACATAATAAAGGAACCCTTACATGTCCCAACCATGATGAGCGAGAAGTTGACTCATCATTAAGGGATAAACAAATATTAAATCATTAAACATAAGCTTGGACACCTGTGTTATGCTCCCTATAAAAGCATTATCAAAAATAAGTAAAAGGCACACTACGAGGAAAGGGGTAATCATGCCTCCACAATTGCTCCCTCCTTACATCTATACACTTAGGATGATGGACCTCCATCAACTGGTCCCATAACCATGACACCTTGCATTGATGTCTTTCCCATTCATTACCATTATTATCATGAGAAAGCACCTAATAGGGTTGATTATCTAGCCACCCTAATACAAGTAAGGAACACTTCTAAGGGACTTGGTCTAGTTACATATTTGAAGGTGATCTATGTTTGAACTATTATTATGCCCTTAATAATTAAGTATCGTAAAGTACAATTCATCTATGGTCATTGTCCCTAATGATCAATGGATTTCACTTGATCTTGAGATGGTTTTGTGTGGTGGTGCTTCACATAATAGCAAAGGCCTTTAAGGGCACCTTTTATGTCTCAATTATAAACCATACCCATATAATTTTACATTTCTAGAGAGAAATGATGACCTTTCAAATGCAGTGCTTCTCATGTAGAGGAGAACATTGGGCACTTTGATGACTCCAATATATGATTTATACCTTAAAGTGCCCCATATGTTGAAAGTTTGAGCTCTTATGGCTTGGTGTTGGATTTTCTTAATGTTGTACCCAATAGACCCAACATGCCTTGAAGTTGACCATGACATTATATGATGGGAATGACTTGATCTGAATTCCAAATGATGATGGCCACCCCCAGGATAACAAGGTAGGGCTTCTACTTGCACTTGGAGCCCCGTCATTGGAGAGAGAGGATGCCACATTTCCCATTAATCCCTTGAGAGGGTGATGTAGGGAACCCAGAGCATGGTTTTGAAACATGACGGTATTTTGAGGCACCTCTTGAGGTCTTCCCCTCATGATTTTGGAGGAAATCGACCCACACATCTAGGCTTTTATGACATTATTTTGTTATTTTTTCTACGGGGTTGGCTTGTAACCCCTTATCTTGGAAAACACTCAAAATTAAACTTTTGTAGGGGATTGTAGGCTAATGTTATGTTGTGCAATAAAGGGAGACCTCATATAAATAAAGGATCCATTTATTCTTTTTTTTAACGACCACAATAGAGATTTCGGATCTCTTCTAGGGCATGGTTTAGCCTTTGAATATTTCCTTACTTACAAATATGTGATTTTTATGGAGCATTTTCTATTGGAGATTGGATTATGCATTGGCGAAGTATTTTAGGGATTAAAAGGAGGTATTTTCATGGAAAAAATTATAAGTTAATTGCTTTTTTTTCTTAAGTTTAAGTTGTATTGCCTTCAAAAATCATGAAAACCACATACATCCATAATGCTTCTTTAGGTTACAAGTTTTCCAATAGGTGGTCTCAATCTACCCTGTAGGAAACCATATTCTTTGACCACCTACCAATGGAGTAATTATTCCAAAATTCAAGAAGTGTCAGTCTTTCTAACATTACTAAACTATATGTGCATGAACTATAAAATTAAAATTGAAGATAATCATGTTGATTCAAGTATCTTAAGAGGTAGCAGGAGCAGTATCTCGAGCACTAAATCCTGGATGATCGTGAGAAGTTGGTTTACACTGAAGGTGGAGTTCAATATGAGCAAGTCTACCTTCAATTCTATCCAGACGATAGTTTTGGTTGTGTTGGTATCTTTTGACATCCTATAGGCCTACAAATGCATTGTATCTCTTAGCTTGATTTTCCATTAGCATCATTCCCAATAGGGTCTTCATTTTCCAATAAAGAGTCAATGCTCTAAAATAATATTTCCTTCACCCCTAGTTCCTCGAGTCAGGAATCCATGTGGCTATATCATCCATGATTTTTGAGTTAAAAAGGACCTAGTGCTCATTGACAACATGAGACTCCAAGTTTCAAAGTTCATTCGTCTCAGTATCCATAGGGACCACTACATGGAAGCTTCCAACAACTTCTTGAGCTTGTTAAGGGTATCTATTGCGGCCTTGTCATTTGTGACCCCCCCCCCCCACATTTCTTCTTCACATTCTTTGTCTTTCCATACTTAGTTGATTATAATAACACCCATAAATAAGGCTCTTGGATCCCCGCCTTCAGGAAGGGAGGGCACAATTATCAACCCTATGAAATTTTATCCCCCTAGTTGCAATCTCTTCAAAAAAAAAATGACTCAAGTTAACGTAAATAATCAGGCGCAACTAATTCAGGGATGCTTTGTACCCAGTTTTAGTGAGTTGTAATGTTATGCCATGATTCAACAACCACCTAAGTTGGATACAAACAACAAAGCCTCACCCACCCTGACCTCTAACATTTCACAAACATGAAATATGTAGACTAATGCAATAGTATATAAGGGACACACACAACACAAAGAGATCCAATGGAACAACACATAATGATGGCACATGGCCTAGGGCTATAAAGCTAGGGGATAATCAGTGGTTTTCAACACATGCACAACATATACATACAAATTTCCTTACAAGATAGAAGGACTTAGGCCAATGAGAATTTTCCCAAGCAAATACCAGACAAAGTTCAAAAGAAAAATTTGGAAATTTAAGGGTACCCAACAATGTTGAGGGAGTGTCATTTCTTCATGGTCCGGGTGGGACTCACTCTATTTCATTTTGGATGTAACCAGGATTACAGACTCGACCTAACTAGGAAAGCCTCCTTGTCCCATGTTCTTTACGTTGCTTGTCCAGTACTCAAGTTGTTTCCTCCAATCAACCATCCATTCAATATTCAAGCCAATTGGCTTAGTAATCCTTGAAATTTTTTCCCTCTATATACTTCAGTTTCTCTGCAGGATTTGTTCCTTCAATCCCTCTTGTGGAAAAGAATAAAACCTCTACCAACCTAGATGACCCAAAAACTCCTTTCCTCCCTCACTCAATATCTCTCAGTTTAATTGCATTATACATGGATTAAATGTAATTGTATGCTTATTCATGTGAGGGGGAAACTGTGCAAACCCTTCCATTAAGGCTCCTTTCATTTCGAGGGTGGGGAGTACAATCTCCTAGCCACCTACTCAGCTCGGGATCCACCCACATCAAGGGGTTAATTGCTATTTTTTTTTTGTTTTGAATGTAAATGAGTTGATACTAAGGTTTTCCTATTATCCATGAATAAAAGCATATTATTTGTGGGAAATATTGGTTAAGTTTTACGAATCAAATATTTTCTTCCTTGAAATCCATAGGAGAACTCCTAATGTGTATCTCTTATTTTATTTGCTTGGATCCAACATTTGAGTATTATGATATGGTTTATTATGATGTTTCCTTGTTTTCTCACATTATTAGTTATATGGATAAGAGGTGTGATATTGATATGATAATATGTTGACCACATTGATTGTGTGACTGTTATGTGGAAAATTCACTTATGCGGACAAAAATGAACTCCCTAGATATAGCAGTCTGATCTAGAAAAATTGAGGGAAAAAAAATATATGCTTTCCTTATAGAGATTAGAATATGGAAAAAAGACCTACCTGGAATTTGTGGCAAGTTTTCCTCTCCTCGCTTGTAAGCTCCAACTCTAGCTCCACATGCTATAAATGGAACCTGCAACAATGACTAAAACAAGCGAAGGAGCTACAATATCCACATAGCATAATCCAATATCTTTAATCAATGAGTCAACATGGCATTGAAATACATTATCATCAACATGACACAAGTATAGGAAAACATAGTGCTTTTGTATTAATAAATAAAGGAGAGAGTTACAACCATATATAGAAGCTGACTTTGTAGATGTGTCCCTAATTGTCTTGTCCTTCCTTGCCATAAAGAAAACCTTCACACTCTACCCTATTGCATAAATGGATGATGACTCCTTAAGCTCAAAGTAGCAATATGAGGGCACTGGTAATCTCCAAAATCCAACCTAATAATCTCCAAAAGCCAACCCAAACTCTATGGGAGGCAGTAAATTTATAGGGTGAAAGTGGTAGTTTAGGATTTACCAATCTAGACTTGAGATCCACATATGAGGGAGGATAATCTCTAGGGATAAGAGATAATACCACTAGAGTAGGATCATGTAGGAATTTGAGATCTCTATCCATGGTAAATGGTTAAAACCGCCTTAGAAGTTTCTGAAAGGAGAAGATTGGAAAATAATTTTTAATTCTCCTGAATTCTAGAATCAACGCACCTGTAAAGTAGAGAAACTTGCGTTGATCATCAAAGGTTCTCAGTTATGCAGCTTGTAACCATTGTAGGTGGATAGGCATGCAGGATGTGTTGGGGCTAAAAACATCGTGTTTTAGCTGATTGACGCAAAAGCTCAGACTTTTTGGAGAGGTGATGCTTAGGGCTTTGCAATAGGATAATGGAAAAGTGTCCAAGGATGTTGATTGATATGGTTTTAAGGCCTTTTAAGTGGATGTGACAAAATGAGATGTAACAGATTGTCCCCTAAAGTAAAAAGTCGTAAGTTGTGGTTGAGGACTTAAGTGCTTTACCTTGTGACAAGTCTGGATCAAGAACAAACTACGTTGAGATAATCATTTGTTATAATACATATTATTATCATGATATCATTGTTGAGGGAGGCATACCCATGCTCAACATATAAGCCAATATTAAATTTACAAATATAAAGAAGTCTCGTCCACTCATGACAAAGTGTGGACCCATGCTTGGATGATTGTTTAAATGATCATATTAATCATACTTTGTAATCTTGTATCAATCCTGAAATCGCAACCCAGATGGATGGAACTATATCTAGGGTCTTCTACCTCATCACTCGATAGTACAAGTCCAACCACATGAAAAAATGAGTTGGAGTCAAACATGGTAGACACCCTCTGATTACCATCTAACGATGTGAGTTGTTGAAATACGAGAGAGGAACCACCAATAATGATAATGGCTCTCAAGGTACCATAGTACAATATATGTGGTGTGAATGAATGGGCTGAATTTGAACACCACACAAAATCTTTCGGTTGGAGGCCAATGATGAGGACTTGTTGCTGAGAGCGAGGAAACTTTCCATTGAGGTATGCAAGCTCCAAGGTACCAAATGGAGTTTCTAAGTCAACTTCCTGGATAACACTACAAGGAAAATACCTTCTAGCAGAGGTTATAATAGAGGTTTTTAGTGTTACAAAACTGGCATAAATTGACCAAAAAAAACATCCGCTAAGACATTCGTTTGGGATAACGGAGGTTTTAATGGAAATTCAATACAACTGAAAAAATCTAGAACAAGTAGCACCAGTGCACTACTTACATAAAATCGTCAAGAAGCATACAGAACTAAAAGCACCGAGGAATTGAATGCAAAGAACATCAGTGGATAATATATACGCACCAATACCAAGAGATTAAAAAAAAACCAGGGCGTTCTTCTATGGAATGACACCGAGCCACACAAAAAATAATTGTTGTGTCTATGCTTTTTTTTAAGGCTCTGATGCATTAGTCCTACAAAAGGACCAATCTTGTTAGTTTTTATAAAGAACTGAGTTGGAAATAACATTTTGTAGGACCGGGGAGTTAATCACATGAAAGCACTGGTGGGTTAAGAATTACAATGCACTAGGGCGTTAATCTCAAACAGGACTGGTGATTGAAGTGATAAATGCACTGGTGCTCCTATTTTCTTAAAAGACATTGGGCATGCAAAAAGATGTCATCACGGTGCTTTTATATAACAAAAGGAATTTGTGTTTTTTTATGTTATAGACGCACCGTTTTTTTGAATGAGATTTTTTGTTTTTTGGAAAGATCGACTTGTGACAGTGAAATTGTTGTAATTTTTTACATTTGTTATTCATAAAAAATTCGACATATATTTTATAACAATATTGATTTAAATTAAAATTTCATCAGTGAATTTGTATATGATGTTTGGATTAATTTGTTATATTATCATATTTGACATCTCTTCATTATAATATTTAATCATCCATATATTTAATTAGTAGTGTAACATTTCACAATGACATTAGATAACACAATAGAATAAATAAAAATATATTTTATTATATATCAATAAGAGGCTCTTTGTCATACAAAATGGGATTGTCATTGGTAACCCCTTGTCTTTCAATTGGGACACTTTGTCCATTACATTAAACAAAATGTCTGATTTTCATAGACAATTATTTCAAAAAATACAAATAGTTGCATTGATATCCAAATCAATCATCATTCTCCACTGGAACCGTTGTCACTACTCGAGCTACTTCCATGACTTAGGTTATTTGGAGGAAATTCTTGTTGATTGTGTCGATTGATTTCCTCTTCTTCATCTCGCAATTCCATCTGCAAACATAAAAATAAAGTATAATGAGTGTATCTACATTATTGAAAATAATAAAAATTCAAATAAATAATATACATCAATGTAAATCAAATAGCAATGTACCATAGCAAGAAGTGACTCATAAATAGTGCACATGGTTTCAAAACCAAGTCTCTTGCCTTGTTTCAACAAGTCTTCTGTTGGCGTAATTCCATACTTTGTTGCATGCATGTTTTAAACTCCATTATAAATCATAGATTTAATATAAAAGATTTTTTTGTTCTATTAATTATAAACTCAGAGAAGTAAAAGAACATAGATACTTATAAATTCCATAATTAATTTTTTATATACCAACATATACTCACAACTCTTATTTAACTCAATGTCAACCTATTCTTCTGATCGCTCTTTTTGTATGTTAGCACTTATTTGAAGATATTCAAGGATGTTTGTTGTAAAACAACTTAAAATATACAAAAATGGAACCTTGAGTTGTTTTAAAGAAATATTAACAATTACTCACAGACTTTGAAATCAACCATTTTCTTCCTTGTCATCTTGTTTTATGTGTTGAATGAATTCCATCTTGTTTCCTTTTCTTCAAGGAAATACTTGAAAATTAAGATTTAATGCTAAATTAGTTTTTTATATGTACAAAGTCAATCATGATTACATACATTTGAAACACGTTATTGTTGAGATTCCTCCTTCTGGGATACAATTGTGTCCATTTCTTTGACCATATCTTTATACACTTTTTTGCACATTCCTACTGGCATGTTTCACATATTAGCACATTGATTATTTGGGATTTTCATAGTCTTCCCAAAAAAGTAATAAACTATTTTTATAATGATATATGAAAACTATATATAATAAAATCGATATTAATAAATTAATGGTTTATAGTAATATATACATATAATTCTAGAAAATCATTTTATACAATTAGGAATATTACCTTTTGAATAATATTTTTTTGTTGTTGTATGTTTTTGCTATTGCAAATCTGACATGTCTTATTGAACCATTGCTCTAGAAATGCTTCATGTAGTTTAGATATAATTTGGTTCTTAGAATCATTGGATTGATTTTTGTATTATAAGCGGAAAGAGTATGCCTAATATGTTCGTTCCACTAGATCCCTCATAGTTTTGTAAAATCCCCCCCCCCCCCCCCCCCTTTCATTAACCTCCAGCAACACTCCAAATGAACTAAGGACCAATTCATCATCATTTACATGTTCTAAAATTTTTCTTTTCTTAGAAGGACATTGATCTTTTCCATCGTTGTTGCTCCATCTATAACATTAAACATATATGAATTAATAAATTGTTTGAAACATGTTATCTAATATTCTTAAGTATATTGTTAAGGAAAATTCAAAAAAAAAAAACTCATATTGAATAGTATTTTTTAATTCACTTGTTTCATCATTCTGCAATTTTTCTATCAGGATTTTACGCTCTTTTGCACTTAGACCAGAAATAATCTTATCAACCTTGTTCATTGCAGCTCTGCATGACACACACCAACCAATACATATTAGTTAAACTTACATATAGCTCAAACATATTAATTTTGTAAAGAATTTACAAAGAACTTGTCTTCTCTATTTTTTTATGTGTTATCACTGTGTCAATCAGTGTTTTTGTTACTTAAGACTTTATGAGACATTTTTTTATCAATATACAACCTATAGCATTCAATATAGAAGTCATTAAATATATTTTTACAAATAAATCAAATAATTTTCCGCCAAAAAAACTCTAGTAACCAGTGCATTTATCTAAATAAACGCCTCGGTGCGTTTATAACATTAAACGCACCAGTGTTTAATTGTTCAGGCGCACCATCATGGAAAATTAATTTTTAAAAATAATTATAATTTATTACGATGTGATTTGTAAGGATAAACGCATTGAGATGATTTCACAATGTTATTTGAAAGAGGCGCATCGATGCATTATATTACACTGGGAGCAATGATTAACAGACTAGACATAATAGAGAGTGTTCTAATATGTCGGTGTGTTGTATTACACAAGGAACACCAATGTGATATGTCACAGAGGGAACACCCCAGAATATATAGTAGTTTAAAAAAAAAACAAAGACGACCAATAAGATTCAGATCTAATTCAATAATTGATTCCCCTACTTTACATGGCAAGCACCTTATATATAGTAAGTACACAAACCCATTAAATCTAAAATCCTTATATTGAAAAACCCTAATTGTGAAGTGGTAGAAGAAGTTAAACCCTGAGGTGAAATTTTGCATGAAGAAGCAAGGGTTTAAGGTAAATTGAATTTTTTTGTTTTTTGTTTGAATTTTAAATAAATTTTAGGAAAGCATATCATAAAAAAATTTACTAGTAAAATCTATAGTAAAGTTTTTATTATACATGGTTTTTTTTTTCTAAATTGTGAATAAATTTAAGAGAAATTGTAAAATATTTTAACAGTAAAATTTAAGATTTTTGTTATTTAGGGTTTTGAGTGAATCACCATACCTTTCAACTTCTGACCTTTTAGTGGATCCAAAATATTTTTCACCTCCACGGTCCTCTCAATATGTCTCTCTTGCAAATGATCTCTCTTTTAATTAAACCCTAACAAAAATTGTAAAAAAATTATCAGTAAAATAAACAATAAAATTTAAAAAATGTAGCTCTTTACTAAATCACCATATCTTTCAGCTTCTGATCTTATGAATATTTCTACTGCTCCAAAGTATTTTGTTGTTGCAGAGTTCTCCTAGTATGCCTCTCTTGCAAATCACTCACTTGAAATTTTGGGTAAAATAATGAAATGGTGAATAACTTTTTACTAATTAAAAGACGTTATTGAATTAGCTTTCGAAAAAATCAATTGCCACTCGTTTTTTTAATTAAAATAAAATAAAATAAAATAAAAATAAAAATAAAAAATAAAAATAAAAAAAAAAAAATATAAAAATAATAAAAAATAAAAAAAAATATAAATATAAATATATAAAAAAATAAAAAAAAAAAATAAATAAAAAAAAAAAAAATAATAAAAAATAAAAAAAATAAATAAATAAATAAATAATAAATAAATAAATCACGTATATATCTCGAAATGGTGCGATTAATTTGTTTAACACAAAGGTGTGGTTTCTACTTAAAAGCATCAGTGCTCTAGTTGTTATAAGAGTACCGAGTTAGTTGAATTCATTTTTATTTTTTTTAATTGGGAAACATATGCGTAGCGGTGCTATTTTTTTTATAAATGCTTTAGTACGTTTCTTTTCAGAAGAGCACTGATATGATAACATATTTTTTTTAGAATGTCAGAAACCAGTGTGGGTATTATTCGAACGCCCCGATGTTGTTAATGTTTTAAATGCATCGATGCGCTTTGTTCTGATAAGCGCACCAGTTTGGTTTAAAAGTTATCTCAAATTTTAATTTCACATAAAATGGCATATTAATCTCAAATTATCCTTTAGAATGCATCCACATGAATTATAGTAGTTCATAGTATGCATTTTCTGCTTAAAGTCGTCTTATTCTTGAAAAATGGTTTTAAAACTATATTGAAATTCAAATTGTGGTTATATGGTTGTCGCGATTAATTTTGGATATGCACACAAATTTTTATTTTTCATTTTTTTCAAATGCATAAACAAAATCTCAAGAATATCTGCAAATGGTCAATTTTTCAAATTCCAGCTCATTCAATATTGTTGATCAAAGTCCTTCATGGAGTTCTTCCTTTCCATCTCAAGTAATTTATTTATATTTTGATTCTTTAATTGAATTTTTTTTTTAATTCATGTCATTTTGAGTAAAAATGTATCCAAATTTGCAAGAACCTAATTCATAATCGAGTTCAGATGCAAAAAATATTACTCCATATTTTCAAAAACGTCGGAAGCTCTTATCAAGAGTAGCATATCACAAGCAGTTGGTAGATGAGAATAGACATCCTCTTCACCCTACCAATTAGAACATGGCATCTTCCAGCCACATTATTGGATCAACGATAGTAATAATTGTTTGGTATAATGTAATTTCAAAAAACCAATTTCATTGATGTGCTTACTAATATCATTGATATTGTACTAATGACGTTCAATATTTTTTTAAATTAGGATTCTATTGATAATGAGAAACACACCTACCATCTTCTAGAACACCCCACTACAATGTCAACTCAAGAGAAGGTTGCATTAAGAGCAAGAATCGGAGAGGAAGCATACAAATAATGGTTGAATCAGCCACCTATTCAATTCTCACTACGTCCATATTCACCAATTAAGAATGACTACAATAATAATAGTTGTTCATCACAACTTGGTAATACACGAGGCAATCAAATAGAGGTCGGTATGGATGATTACTTATGGGATACAATTTCCATGGAGGCAATGTTGTTAGATGGATTACAAAACAACGAGCTAGGGGATGATGCTCATATCACTGATACCTTATTCGAAAAAGTGAGATCTCCTTCCACCACCCCTCTCTTTGGACCTGGCAGTAAGTTAAAGTATACTTAGTTGGGGAAAATGATGTTGTTTTAAAACATGAAAGCAAAGTTTTTCATGTCGAATGCATGTTTTTCAGCAATATTGAGGTAATTGACTTGTATGATCGATCAAGTTATTATATTTTGTCACACTGTCAAATTTAAAAATGGTCGATTTTATGAATGTTAAATATTGGCATTGTACAATTATAGTCCCCACCAACTGCAAGATATTCAAAGATAAGGTTCTTCTAAGTGATAATGTCTTGTCGGGTAGCTGTGAAGAGGCAAAATAGTTGTTGAAGATGTTGGGTCAATAGCATCAGTGCCTTGCGAGAAATCCTAACTGAAAACTCTAGTAGGCCCCTCTTGGGCATCATCTGCCCCCATATGCGCATCTAGACCTCAGTGATTGGCCTAGGAAGGCAACAAATAAATGTAGGCCTCGTCTCTAGAAACCTTTCAAAAAATAAACCAAAAAACTCGGAAGCAAAGGGATGGTCTACCTCCCATGTCTCAATGCACGACATCTATCTAAAGCCATCCAAAATTGGCTGAACAAAATGGCCGACCATCTGATGCAACATGGTACCTGAATCAAAGAATCAACATAATATAAAAGAGGGTAACTAATGCCTTGCCCATCACTACTAGAGTGTGCAATGGTGATGACTAATAACAATACACATCTAAGATCTTCTGAAGCAAAAGAATAAATTCGTAGTTGTCCATAACGAACCTGAAAAGCTAATGGATGGACCGCATGAGGCTTGAGATATTTAATAGTGTACGCAAGATGACTCTCGGCTGCAACCCCTTGAGGGACATCAATGAAGTGGGGAAAGTCCTCTCCTCTCTAGATAGGCTAGTGATAAAGTATATGTCCTCCTCAGTGTGCTTATACCATGCCCTAAGACTGACACAGAAACTATGATCCTGGACATTCCATTAGCGGATCAGATGTGCCAAAAATACAGAGTGCGCCTTCAGGGATGTAGCCACCTCATAGTACTTGAGGAGGCCTACATTCCTCAAGAGCGCTTGTGTCATTGCAATAATAGGGGGAAGGTATAAATCCCTCTCCCTCTCTTTGGCCTACCATGTTCGGGTCATATTGTATGGGTCCGCCTGCTACTCCTGCTCCTACTTCTACTCCCTCTGTTGGAAACATAACTTTCATTAAATAAATAAATAAATATTGGTGCACATAAAACATAGTTATGCACCGACGTTGGTACGCTTTCAACTAAAATCGCATCGCTATCGGGGCGCACATAAGTATGACACACCATTGTTGGTTCACAACTTTAACTTTTGATAACGGTTCCAAAAACTTCTGCATCAATGCACACATATAACCTTTTTGCACCAGTACAAAACATTCAGGCTATCGAATGCACCGAGTTATGACTATATTTTTAAATATTAATTTTGCGGTGTGTTTGTTAAATATAAGTGCACCGAGCATGACGTATCGATGTACAATTTGTCGCATCAATCCCGGTGAGTTTTAGTTTTAAAATGCACTGCAATAATGGTGATGTGTTATGTTCATGCATTGAATTGCGGTGCACCCTGTAAATGTACATGGTGTACCACTATCAGTACGAGCTGAATGTATCGAACGCATCGTGTGGCGAAATTTTTTTTTGAAAAACATTGACAAATTTACCCTAATTTACAAATCTAATCTGCTAAAAAATCAGATTACAAAGAAACATAGACATTACCTAGACATTTTGTCGTTAGGGAGGCATTGTGGACACATAATGGAGAAAAACAAATTTTAGGATGATTTGAAAAGATTGAAAACTCAAATAGTGAGCATGGTACGGAAGGATGGTGAGTAAGAGAAGAACCAACGTCAGGGTGCTTGCATGTGGAAAGAATGGCACGGGTGCTTTAGAGCTCTCCTGCACTATAGATTGTAAAAATGAAAATTACGGCCTGGAGGGTTCTTTTATTTAACCCTCCTCTAGTGTGTTTTCCAAATGCATTGGTGCAGGATATATCCAAAAGCACTTCTTTTTTTAATCAAAAAATATTGTGGTGCTTTTCTTGAGACACCCAGGGCGTTTTGCTATAAGTACTGCACCGATGTAGTGTTTTTACTATAGCCCCTCCATTTTTTTAGAATTTAAAATTGCTTAGTGGTGCTCTTTAGAATATGGTTTGAAGTGTTTTATTAAGCATATCACATCAGAGCTTCATTGGAAAATAGCATTACATTTCTCCGAAATTTAAAATTATAGTGGTTCTCCTTACTGGTATGCATTAGTTTGTTTTTCTGTGTGAAGGGCACCAGTGCGTTATGTTATGTAGCGTACCATGCTTTTTTATTATATAAAAACAAATTTTTGATGGGGCACTCTATTATTTGTAGCACCGGTGCTTGTATTAATAGTAAAGCATTGGTGCATTTGTATATTTTAGATGCACCATTCAAAAAACATCTATTTGTACACCTCCGCTACAAATGGATGTGTGGGTTATTTTTATAGGGGCTTCCACAAAAACCTCTGCTAGTAGGTCTTTTCCTTATTTAATGAGTTGATGCTGAGAGGAAGTGATCCATCGCAGGGGGGCCTCGATGTATCCCTCATCAACGACATGAAACAAGTAGCAATATTTGAGAAAGAAACATGTTGATGTAGAGCTGGTTCAGGAACGGTATACATGAATTAAGGTTTAAGAGTATCATAACAGATGTCAATTAAAGGAATTCTCTTGAACATATTGACAACACTTTATGGAGTTGGAAACATTGACTCGAAACCGATTATGGAGGCTTTTCAACATGGTGTGATTAACCAAAGAGGCAAGCAGATTTCCCAACCCAACAGTCACAGAGATGAAGTGAAAGAGTGTCAGTTTAACAAACCCTGAGAATGAGTGGTTCGGTCTCATCATGTTCGACGAGTCCAACGTTGTTTGATGATTTTTACGAGTCCAACAAAGGTGTAACTCAACTTCTTTTTCATGTTTAGAGAGTTTGAAAAAGAGGCAAAAAAGAAAAAGAAAACTCCAAAGGTTCATTTTTGTAAATTGTATCGCTTGAGTTTGAAAAGGCAGAAAACAATACTCATAAGAACCTTTTAGTCGTGTTCGACTAAAGTATTCCTTTTTCGTAAATAGTCTATCCCAATCCAGAAAAAGGTTAAAATTATATTGCATAGACATCTTTTCATTTACTTAACAACTTCAAAAAGATAATTCCTCAACAATCTTTTCATATTTTGGGAGTATAAAAACAGTTGAAAGAAAACTCCACCTAGAGAAACGAGTGTTATAAAGGGTAGAAACTAGTTTTGGTCATGATGGAGCTATTCAAAACATGTCGAAGTTAAGAGGTAGTCTAATAATACCAGTTATGGCAATGGTTCCTCCGGAAAGGGTGAAACAACCAAGTGAAATCGTATAATCAACCAAGCAAATGGTGACAATGGAATGAGAGAACAAAGGCTCATATGGTAGAAATAGACTGATAAAAATGGAAATCGCATGGCATAAGGTGAGAATGGTTTCATTTTACACAAGCTTGAAACTTGGGAAACTATGCTTGAGAATACATGAAGATGGTTTCATTTTTACACGACCTTGAAAGAAAATAAAAACTATGCTTGAGAGTAGTTTTATTTTTACACAATATTGAAATAGGTAACAACTATGCTTGCGAGTGGTTTTCATGCCCCCTACATAATCACGTAATTCTAGGTGCATGCCCCCCAAGTTTCATTTCATTCACCTAAGTAGACTACTCTTTACTAATAGGTGGATGGAATGAAGGTTCATTTGCGAGATCAAGTGAAAGACTCGACTTGGATGGAGATTTGTTTCATTTTTTCACGAGCTTGACACAGTAAAAGAACTATGCTCAAGGGACCTTATTTCATTTTTTAACGAGCTTGACACAAGATAAGGAACTTTGCTCTAGGACTCTGTTTCATTTTTTAACAAGCTTGACACAAGACAAAGAACTCTCCTCTAGGAACTTGTTTCATTTTTTAACAAGCTTGACACAAGACAAGGAACTCTACTCTAGGACCTTATTTCATTTTTTAACGAGCTTGAAACAAGACAAGGAACTATGCTCTAGGACCTTGTTTTATTTTTTAATGAACTTAACACAAGATAAGGAACTCCACTCATGACACCTTGTTTTATTTTTTAATGAGCTTGACACAAGAAAAGGAAGTTTGCTCTCAGGCCTTAGGTAGCTCAATAAAATTGTGGAGGAAGGTTCATTGTTGGTGAGGGATATCCAGGATAGGACAAGATGGGTTGGGCTACTGACATTTGTTATTTTTTTTGGCATTGAAGGTGTTCTAATCTCGAAACTTTGTGGAAAGACTAAAACACAATAGTTATTCATAACCTAGAAATCGTTTCTAGAAATTCCACCTAGAAATGTCTCAATTAGATTATTAGCTTATTTTTAAATATTCCTTAAATCTAAACTTAGTAAAAGGGGTTAATTAATAATAGCTAATTAAGAGAGGTGAATCATCTATAAACTCACAGCAATCGACTAGGAAATAATATTAGCCATTGATTAATATTTAATCTTGGTCGTTAGAGGTTCAATACAACATTATAAGAAGAATTCGATGGGTAGATGGAGAACGCACATCAAGTGAGATCAATTTCCTTAGAGAGTTCAATTTTCCAGAGAGTTATAAATTGTCGGAAGGGTTCGAGCTTTAGAAGGGAAGCAGAGATAGAGAGGGGCGGGGACAGTGAAGCCAGAGGAAGTCTTCCAAATCTAGTGAAGTACATTACAGAGAGGCAGAAAGAGCCACAATGAGGCTGACACATGGGTTGCACAGAAGCCTCTAGAGGCAATTCAATTTTGCTGAAGAGAAGTTGGGTTTCAGTTCCAGAGGCCTGGAAAATGTTCCAGAAGGTCGAAGAGACACTTTCTCTGTTAGTGGCAGATAGGACAGATTAAGGAGCAGTTGATTCAGGCATAGCATGGAAAGGACTATGCAAGGGTGATGCAAGCCTGCGCAGACGTTGTTTAGACGGCTCACTAGGAGCTGTAGTCAAAGCCCAGATTACTTGTGGGGGTGAGGAAAATTCCTCACAACATTTTTGCCAATAATTGCTCTACAAGATTACCAGTTTTCAACATCCAGATTGTACTCAGATTTTTTTCTGCTGCATGATAATTAAAACCCTCAGTTGTTGCACCATTTTTCCCAAGCTAGGTTTTTCCAAGGACATTTGTCCAAAAATAACGGTGTCATATTTTTGTGCATGTGTGCTAGAATATTTCTCAATTTCTAATGATATTATTTTCCGCATTTTTATTTGTGAAGGTTGTAGTGTGATTTATTCTATATTTGTCATAGAAAATAAATTGTTAAATTAATTAACAATTATAAGAATTAATTATAGTTATTGCAACAGGATTTCAGACTTGAAATTTTCACATGGTATTAGAGGGAGATTGATCAAATAGGGAATCTCAGAAGCGGAAGAAAAAATTCCTTGTTCAGAGGGAGCAGCGGGACGAATTTCTAGAGGTTGCACAAAGCCTAAGCCAAGCAGTTTGAATTGCTAGGCAGATCAATTTTTTAGTGTAGGTTGGCAAAAAAAATTAGCTTGCTAGATTCAATGATTCCAGCAGGCAGAGGGAGTAGCAGCTCAGTTATTTTAGCTGGGAAAATTCCTTGTTTAGGCACAGAGGGTCTTGCAGCAGTTTGCAAAAGTAGAACCGGCGCTGGGTGGAAGAGAAATAACACACATATAAGGAAAACTTCTTTCAGGGGATCTCGAGTGTTAAAGATCTAATTTTCCAGTTACATATTGCCAATAGTTGTGAGCAAATTTTCTCACTCCAGCAAGAAGTGTGAATAGTAGATTTAGCAACTGAGCAAAGGGAAAGAGAGATATTTTAGACCAGATTTACTCATGTCCAAAACCGGGTTTAGATATTAGGATAGGTTGGAGGAAGCCTCCAACTATGTCATCTCGAAGGCCAGCATGTCCTTCCTTCTAGATGAATATGGCTTGAAAGCCTATGTGGAGAATATGGTAGCAGCAACTTAGGATGTTTATCAACTCAAGGAGTACAGGAAGGAAATGGCGAAGGCAGAGAGAATAATTTTAGGAGTCTGAGATCATCTAGTCTCACATGTGACAGAAAAAGGGACGGCCAAGGAGATGTGGGATGCTCTCTCCGAGCTATTTCAGAGTTATTCCGAGCAGCGAAAGATTTTTCTCGAGGAGAAGTTGAGGAGCATAAGGATGTAGAAGGGTGAAATCATAGATGGATTCCTCACCAGTACTGAGGAAGTTTGACATCAAATAGCAGATGTTGGGGAGGCACCCCAACCCTCATAGCTTGTATGATTGGAATTGAATATTGTCTTAGATGACTAGCAAGTATTTGCCCAAAGTATCTTGGGTAAATAGGATAGGATGTGGGTTGATCTACAACAGGAGTAGTTAAGACAAGCTCTAGTAACGAATACCATCAGCGGAAACAACATCAAGGGCGTAAAGAGTGAGAAGGAAGAGGAAACTGTGGCCCTAACATCTAAGGGTCCTAGTAAGGGGTAGTGGGAAAAGAAGAAGAAGAAGAACGACATTTCAAAGGTCAAGTGCTTCAGAAGTGGTGAGTTTTACCACTACAGTATGCAGTGTCCTCTTAGAAAGAAGCATAAGCAGGAGAAGTAGGACTAGGCATCAGAATCCATGGAGATCGATAAGTTTTCCTCTAGGCTGGAGGAAGACTTCATGATGTTTGTAGCTATACCTCTACGAGTGAGGTTGGGCGATATGGAGTTATAGTCCCAAAGTTGCAGAGGTTGGGCAGGGTCCATTGAGGTGTCCTCCTCATGGATCATTACCTTACTATGGGGGCCCACGATATTTAGTAGCAGGATGGATCAGTCAATGATGTAGTCAAATTCCAGAATGACAGTTGCATACTAGTGGCGGTCAGGAGCTGAGGAGAATAGTACAATGTTGGTAGCATAGCAAGTGGCCCAGTAGTAGAGTCAACAGTAGCATATATTCCTAGTGGACAGTGCAGAGACTAGTAATAGTCAGGACTCAAGATACAGATGCATAATACTGAACATATTTGATTCAGTATTTAGGATGCTTCTCAGTTGTTGTGGTTGCAGTTGCAAAGTTTGCAACAGTATAGCAATGTCAACAGTAGCACCGATTCAACATTAGAGTTGCATAGTATTTGGTGGGTAGTGGCAGGCAGTCACAGTGCCCAAACATCAACAGCATGACAAAGGGTGGTACAGAGACAGGGTGTTGTGACAGAGTGTGCAACACTAGAGAGAACACATTTCTCACTAAGAGGGAGTATTAGTTTTGTAGCATCGTAGGTGTTCTAGTCTCAAAACTTTGTGGGGAGACTCAAACTTAGGAATTATCCATAACCCAGAAATTGTTTCTGGAAATTCCTCTTAGAAGTGTCTTAATTAGATTGTTAGCCTATTCTTAAATATTTCTTAAGTCTAAACTTACGAAAAGGTATTAATTAATCGGAAATAATTGAGAAAGATGTGAACCATCTAGAAACTCAAACGGATCGACTGGGAAATAATCTTAATCATCGATTAAGATTTAATCTTGGTTGTTAGAGGTCTAATAGAATATTGTAAGAAGAAGTTGATGGGTAGATGGAGAACACACATAAAGTGAGATCGATTTCCTTGGAGAGTTCAATTTTCCAGAGAGCCAGTAGTTTCCAGAAGAATTCGAGCTTCATAAAGGAAATAGAGGCAAAGAGGGGCAGGGACAGTGAAGCTAGAGGAAGTCTTCCAGATCCGGTGAAGTACATTGCAAAGAGGAAGAAAGAGTCATAGTGAGGCTAATGTAAGGGCTATAGAAGCCTCTAGAGGAAATTGATTTATTGAAGATAAGTTGGGTTTCAGTTCCAGAGGTTGGAAAAGTGTTCTAGAAGGCAAAAGAGAAAGTTTTTTAGTCAATCGCAGACAAGACAACTTGAGGAGCAGTTGATTTAGGCAAAGCATGGAAGGGAATACATAAGGGTGATGCAGGCATGCGCAGAGGTTGTTTGGACGACTCACTTGGAGCTACAGTTAGAGCCTAGATTACAATGAGGGTGAGGAAAATTCCTCACAATATTTTTGCCAGTGATTTCTCTGCAGGATTGCCAAATTACAGCATCTATATTGTACTCATATTATTTGACTGTTAAATAATAATTAAAACCCTCAATTTTTGCACCGGTTTTCCCAAGTTGGGTTTTTCCAGGGACTTTGTCCAAAAATAATTGTCATGTTTTGTGTGTGTGTGTGTGCTAGAATATTTCTCAGTTTTCCGCACTATTATTTTAATATTTTTTATTTTTGAAGGTTGTAGTGTGATTTATTTGATATTTGTCATAGAAAATAAATTGTTAAACTAATTAACAATTATAAGAATAAATTCCAGCTGCTGCAATAAGATTCCAAACTTGAAATTTTCACAACATTTTCATCCTACCTTAATACAGATTGTTTTGATAATTAGGATAACCCATACCAAGTTGTTTAGTCCCACGAAAGCCCTTAAATTGTTGAAAAGGTTGACCTTGGAAATGTTGGTCTGAAAAAGGTTGTTTCACGGTTGTTATTTGACCAATAGAAGCTTGGGTTATCCCTTGTAATGGTTGCCCTGACGGAATTTGCGTCATTCCTGGAACATGTTGACTAATTTGCACTTGTGGCATGCTATAAATAGATTGATTTACTTGTACCTGTTGAATAGTCCAACCAAGTGAGTCATTAATTGGAGGGGGTTCTATGAAAACAGGATAAAATTTCCCCTAGTTCGACAAGATATGGAGTAACAAAAAGAACTTGTGCGGTAGGAACTTCACTCTCTACGACAAAAGTACGATCAAATGAAGGTGGAATTGAGTCAACCATTTTTTCAACCAATGGTTGGTTGGGAACAGACCCATGGGATTCATGTTCAGAGAGAGTGGGATTGACTAAAGGTGGATTCAATTCAATTACTTCATCAACTAGTGGAAGGTTGGGAGAAAACTTTCGATAACCAGCTAGAAGTCGTGGCATAGAAGTTGTAAGGTTTTCCAAAACTTTTGAGGCTCTATCCATATAAGGACAAAGGTGAATAGGATGGTTCCATTCACATAACCTACAGGGAAACTTAACTTTACCCTTTTTCCCATGGACCTTACTATCACTAGTTGATGGTTTATTACCAACATGATCTCTAAAGGCTGATGACGTGGGCTGATGTAAGCCTGTGGACCACACTTCTAATACTTGTGGAATACCAGGGAAATCTCTAAGAAGGTGGTCACCCTTACAAAGCATGTAAGGGGATTTAACTTTATGGGGCTTGTCGGAAAGTTTATTGACATTAGTTGCATTCATGATAATGGTTGCTTGGTTTCCCCCCTGCTTATTTGGCTTTTTATTCTTCTTCTTCTTCTTAGTTTCCTGGTTACTTGAAATAAGACTTTCATCGGGTGAGGAGGAAGAAAATTTTGGAGAAACAACATGTGAAGAAGGAAAATGGTCAACTTTAGGATCAACTTGAGGTTGATTTCGTTAAAGTGGAGGACTACTTGGTTGAGAAGCAGTTTAAACATTTGGAACCAAAGAGGTTGAAAACAACCAAATTGGGAAACTAATGGTAAATCCAGGAAGGGACAAAGTTTCCATATAAGGAGCACCAATATTTCGAAAAGAAGGAAAAAGACTAGGATTCTCGTCAAAGGGGTTTCCTTGACTCGTGGACTGAGGAACTGTTGCCATTAGTCTCAACCTAAGATCTACTAAGGAATTTTCCACGATGAGGATGTTGTTCTGCGGTTAATGAATTGACTTTGGAAATTAAAGACACAAAATAAAATTAAAATTAAAAGGGGTAACTAGGCATAAGGGTTTGTTAATGTGAAAATTCTTGGAAGTTGTACCAAAAATACTTCACTTAAGCCACTAGGAGACAATTGTTGAAAATAGCAACAAGAAATGCTAAATATAGAAGTGCTATAAATAGCATTTTGGGATACATTCCAATTTTAGTTAGTCCCTGAACTAAAATTGAGAATTCAAATTCAAATTTGATCTTAGCAATTGTTTGAAAAATAATTAATTAATTCATCTTGAGCTAATTAGTTGGAGAAAATCAAACATGAAGTCTATGTGAAGACATGCAACAGTTATCCCTTTGATTGAGGAAGTTATCCCTTAATTAAGGAGATCAGGATGAGTTGTACTTTGAGTTGTAATTAGTTAGCTCAGTTAACTGAGTTAAGTCAAGTTAGATTAGTTCCAACAGTTTATGGAACTGATTGTGAGTTCAGTTAGTTAATGCATGCATGCCAGCAACTAGTGTTCTCCAGATGACTGAATATTCTCTCATAAATAACTCATGTATGTCAGTTCAGTTAGAGACCTAGTTGAGATCAGAGGATGGGACAGTGTGCTATCAGTTGCAAGAATATTCCATTGAGGATATCTCTTGCATGCAGAAGGAATTCATTCCTTCAGGATGGCGCAGTTATTTCTAAGGTTGGTGAGTTGTGTGAGAGGTGAATTCACACAGGTGGCAGCCAGAGGACCCAGGAGAAACTGCGCAAGGAAATAGGAGGCTTGGAGGACTAAAGGAAGGCATATGTTGTGTCTATTCAGTCTATGAGCAGCGTTGAGGGATTGTACTGAGAGCTGGATAGCTTGTGAACTAAAGCTTTGTGTAACCTGGAGATACTTCCACTTGTATGATAATACAGATAACAGGGTTTTTGGCTGAGGCTTTCCCTAGAGTATTCTTCTGTGTTCATGTGTGATTCATTTCTCATTCTTTGTTATATGTGTTCTATTTGATCTTGCTCAAAATCGATTAAGCTTCCGCAAGTTTGTTTGTAGAAGTAGATCAAGTATTTTGCTTTAGTATATTGCATTATCAGGTGATCTATAGTGAGAATATCTACATGGTATCAACGCAAAGGTGATCAAAGCGGAGAACAGTATACAAAGAAGAGACAAATTCGAAGGTTGAAGTTCCTGATTATAGAAATCAAATTCTTATCACATCTCAAATTTCACCAATGGCGTTCAACGGTTTGAAATTCGAGTATGCCCTGGATGGCAGCTAGAATTATATAGCCTGGAAGGATCACATGGAAGCAGTATTAGAGGACAATGGTTTGAAGGACTTCATTGATCAAGAAGTCCCCAAGCCAGCAGCTGCTAATGCCCAAGAATTAGTAGAATGGAAGAAATGTGTGGCTAGAGCAAGGAGGATTCTTCTAGAGGGAGTTTGAGACCACATTGTCTCGAGTCTCCATGGGAAGGAGACACTTTTTTCAATGTAGAAAACATTGAAGGATCTATATCACAACAGTAGCGATCAGAGGAAGTTGGCGCTAAAAGACAAGCTTTGGAAAATCAAGTGTGAAAATGGTGACATGATCTCTACATATCTGAACAAGCTCACCACCTGCAGGGATGAGCTTGGAAGTGTAGGAATCACGACAGTCGATGATGACATGGTGAGTCTTCCTCTCCTCGGTCTTCCTAGGAGCTGGCATAGCTACTAAGACTTGGTAAATGGAAGAGAGAAACTGCCAGATTGGGAACGATTGTGGTTGGTTCTGGTGTAGGAGGAGATAAAGAGAAGCACCAGAGATGGATCTTCATCAAAGCATGATGATGAAGAAATCTAGCCTTAGCGAGTAAGGCGAGGAAAGGGAAGGAGAAGGCTTCCCATTCCAAATCGAGTTCTTCCCATGGTGGGAAGAAGATTGACAAATCGAAAGTGTGATGCTTTCATTGTCATGAGGTGGGCCATTATGCTACAAATTGGTGACGAATTGTCCACAGAAGAAATCCAAGAAGGGATCCTCGAAAGGATCAAATGGTGAGGCACTGGCCTCACAGTTCGAATTGGATTTGACCCTCATCAAATGCATGGTTTCATTGATGGTGGGTTGTGTTTGGTACCTCGATAGTGGAGCCTCATTCCACATGACCGGCGACAAGAGTCTATTCAGTACCTTGGAGGAGAAGGACCTCTAGATGCGCATAGAGATGGGCAATGATGGAAAGTACCATGCATCAGATGAAGGCACATTGTGTTTCAGAGGGAGCATGGAGCTCCTCTCACCATGACTAATGTAAAGTATGTGCCTGGACTGAAGAAGAACCTGGTGTCTATTGCTATGTTGGAGGACAAAGGCTATGATGTAGTCTTTAGTAAAGGAAAGGCATTCCTGAGGCACATCGGCACTGGACAGACCAAGAGGATTGTGATTAGAGTAAAGAATCTCTACAAGCTGGAGGCAGATGATTGTGCTGCATTGAGTTCCAAAGTAGAGTTGGTGCAAAGCCAAGATATTGGAGAGCTATGGCATAGAAAATTGGGCCACTTGCACCATGGGGCCTTGAAGATCATGCAGCAGATTTCTAACGGACTTCCCAAGGGTAAACTGTAGCAAGTGGATACATGCAAAGGTTGTACCTTGGGTAAGTATGCAAAATATTCCTTTCAGGATCGAGATAGTCGAGCTAGAGCAATCTTAGAGCAAGTTCATACAGATGTGTGTGGACCATTCTTGAGAGCCTCCACCGCTAAACAAAGGTACTATGTTATTTTTATTGATGATTTTTCTCATAGATGTTTGATCTACTTCATGCAGAAGAAGGATCAAACCTTCTCAACGTTTTCTAAGCTCAAAGCCTTGGTTGAGAAATAATCTGGAAAGAAAATAAGGGCCTTTCAAAGCGGCAATGGTGGAGAGTATGTCTCTCAACAGTCTAAGGACTTATGTGCAGCAGAAGGAATTAAACGGGAGTTGACGACACCCTATAACCCATAGTAGAATGGGGTAGCCGAAAGGAATAACAAAACGATTGTGGGAGCAGCTCGGGCGATGCTACATGACCAAGGCCTACCACTTCATTTGTGGGCTGAGGCATGGAATATAGCAGTATACTTGCAAAATAGAAGCCCGCATCCTATACTGGGGATGAAGACACCAGTGGAAGCTTTTCTCAGGAAGAAACCAGATGTGAGTCACTTCATGATATTTGGCTCATCAGTATTATTCCATGTGACCAAAGATGCCCGGAAGAAGCTAAAGCCAACAGCTAAGTTGGGGATACTTTTGGGGTACACTCATACACCCCACAACTATCAAGTGTTCTTTCCTACCAATCAAAGGACAGTGGTACACAGAGATCTGAAGTTCGACGAGCAGAAGGCCATGCGAGTTTCCCTTTAGAGGGAGCTCAAGTTGCATGCAAAGGAAGAACTTTTGGTTCCTAAGGAGGAGGAGCCTCAAAATGATGTGGAGCAGCCGCATGCAGAGGATCCAGGAGTGGAGACATCCACTCATGCAGAGTCTTCCAGAGATGGGCGGAAACGCTCCAGGGAAGCTGACAGATTAATGATGGATGCAAGAGAGAATGTGGGATAGCCATCTTCTCAGCGCAAACAGAGGAGGTCACCTGAGAGGTACACTGGTTACATGGCCCTTGTTGAGGAATGTATAAAGACCGAACCATCTTCCTTCAAGGAAGTAGTGCAGCAACCAGTCTGGGTTGATGCTATGGTGGAGGAGTACGACTCCATAGTTCATAACAGTGTTTAGGATGTTGTTCCAAGACCAGAGGACAAGTCAGTAGTGAGTTCCCAATGGCTTAACAAGGCAAAGCAAGCAGCTGATGGGAGTGTGGAGAAAAATAAGGCAAGGTTTTTTGCCTGTGGTTTCTCACAGGTCGAGAGGATCAACTATGATGAAACTTTTGCTCATGTACCAAGGTACTCATCTATCAGATCGATGTTGGCACTATCAGCACAGATGGGTTGGAAGATCCATCAGATGGATGTGAAGGTTGCGTTCCTCAATGGGAAGAGGTGTACATAGAGTAGCCAGAAGGATTTGAGACCTTCGATCGTGAGTCGCATGTGGGTCGACTCAAGAGAGCTTTGTACGGGCTGAAGCAAGCACCTCGTGCTTGGTACACCACGATCGAAAGCTATTTCACCAGGTTGGGCTTCACAAAGAGTGAAGCAGATGCGAACCTTTACCACATCATGGTAGAAGGTAAGCCATTGATCATTGTTCTTTATGTTGATGATCTAATATTGACAAGTGATGATCAGTTGACCAAGTCTTGCAAGGAGGACCTTCCAAGAGAGTTCGAGATGAAAGACATGGGTCTCATGCACTACTTTCTAGGCATGGAAGTGTGGCAGAAGGATGGGGAAGTGTTTGTGTCTCAAGGCAAGTATGCCAATGAGATACTAAGGAGCTTCCACATGGATAAGTGCAAGCCCATGCAGACTCCTCTAGCAGGTAACTGGAGGAAAGAGGATGCTACTTCAGGTCAGGTAGTAGCTGCTATTGTTTATCGACAGCTTGTGGGTTCATTGATGTATTTAGTGAACACATGACCAGATTTGTGCTTTGCGGTGAACTAGCTGAGTCAAGCTATGGTTCAGCCTACCAAACTATTTTTGAAGGCAGTGAAGCATGTGCTGAGATACCTCAGAGGCACATCTCAGTATGGATTATGTACAGACAGACAAAGGGAGTGAAGCTTCAGGGCTTCACAGATGCAGTTTGGGCAGGGAGTCCATCAGATTGGAAGAGCACTTTAGGAGGAATTTTCAACCTTGGTTCAGTTGCAGTTTCTTGGAACAGTAGGAAACAGAGGTCAATTGCACTTAGCTCAGCAGAGATTAAATACATGGCTGCTAGTCAGGCAGCATGTGAGGCCATTTGGATGCGGAAAATTCTTGTTGGATTGTTTGATCACAGGATGGATCCAACTGTGATCTATTGTGATAATCAGAGTTGTATCAAACTCTCTGAGAATCCAGTATTTCATGACAGGTCCAAGCACATCGATATCCGGTATCATCATCTTTGAGACTGTGTGGTGAAGAGGATCATGTTGTTGTGTATGTTCGCCAAGGAGCAGAAGCAGAATTTTGACTAAGGCATTGTCAAAATAATTCGAGTTCCACAGAGACAGGATTGGGGTGACTGATAATCCCTTCTTGTTGAAAGGAGTGTTGAAAATAAAAACAAGAAAAGCTAAATATAGAAGTGCTAAAAATCCAATGCTATAAATACATTTTGGGATAAATCCAATTTTTAGTCAAATGAACTAAAATTGAGAATAAAATCGAATTTATTAGCAGTTTTGAAAAATAATAATTAATTCATCTTGAGTTAATTAATTGGAGAAAATCAAACATGAAGTCTATGTGAAGACATGCAACAATTATCCCTTTAATTGAGGAAGTTATCCCTTAATTAAGGAGATCAGGATGAGTTGTACTTTGAGTTGTAATTAGTTAGCTCAGTTAGCTGAATTAAGTCCAGTTAGATTAGTTCCAACAGTTTATGGAACTCATTGTGAGTTCAGTTAATTAATGCATGCATGCATGCAACTACTGTTCTCCAGATAGTTGAATATTCTCTCATAAATAACTCATGCATGTTAGTTCAGTAAGAGACCCAGTTGAGATCAGAGGATGGGACAGTGTACTATCAGTTGCAGGAATATTCCATTGAGGATATCTCTTGCATGCAGAAGGAATTCATTCCTTCAGGATTGCACAGTTATTTCTGAGTTTGGTGAGTTGTGTGAGAGGTGAATTCACACAGGTGGCAACTAGAGGACCCAGGAGAAACTACGCAAGGAAATAGAAGGCTTGGAGGACTGGAGGAAGGCATATGTTGTGTCTATTCAGTCTAGGAGTAGCATTGATGGATTGTACTGAGAGCTGGATAGCTTGTGAGCTAAAGTTTTATGTAATCTGGAGATATTTCCATTTGTATAATAATATAGATAGCGGGGTTTTTAGCTGAGGTTTTCCCCAGAGTATTCTTCTGTGTTCATGTGTGATTGATTTCTCATTCTCTATATATGTGTTCTATTTGATCTTGCTCAAAATCGATTAAGCTTCCGCAAGTTTGTTTGTAGAAGTAGATCAAGTATTTTGCTTTAGTATATTGCATTATCATGTGATCTACAGTGAGAATTTCTACAACAACTGACCCTAACAACAAGTTGATGGTTATTGTTGTCTTAGATCTGTAACACAAATAGAAAACTTGCAATAAAAGAAGATACGATCCAAAAAAAAAGCAGTAGTATAAAATATCCAATATAATAACCCAATTGGTCTGTAAGTCCCGCTCTGTGGGATGGATCCTTTGATATCCTTGATGCTTCAGAAACTAATTCTCTCCCTCAATATGTGAAAAACCCAAACAAAAGTAGAGAACTCAAAATGGGAGCTCAAGAAAAATGACGATGATTATGATCATGGTGAATAATGAATGAAAAACCCTCATTTTGATAATAAAGTATGGAGTTAATCTCAAAAATGGAGAATAATAAAATATGATTAACCAAATTTAGATCTAATTACTGTTGAGTCTTGAAAATGTCATTCATTTCCATTACACTTTCACTATTATGTCCATTATATCACCTCCATTTCACTACTATGTCACCACATTCATCCCACTTTCATTATCATTGGGCCACATTTATGTTTTTCCAATCTTTATTAATTCTAAACCTTTTAAGTGAATTTGTGGTTAAAAATTAGGAAATAATGTGCATAAGCTTATACCTAACAAATGGGCTGAGATTGTTAACATGTGTAGGTTGAAATGAGGCTTCTAGAAGACCCTTATGTGGCACTTTAAGGCCAAATTCGAATTTGAGTGGAAAGAATCATGGGATCATGAGGACATGTGTCACATCTCCTAATTGTATTGTAACTCTAAAAAGACATGTCTCTTATCAGTTCCTATTTTGATTAGGACTCTAGAGGTAGAGGGAGAGATTTATGGACTCTCATTAATGAGATGGCTTCTCATCTTTTTGTATAAATAGGAGATCTTTCTCCTTCATTTGTTAGCTTATTAGTCTTAGTTATTTAGCTTGGAGTTTGTAGTTCTTCCTTGATGGCTTTGGAAAGCTTTAGAGAGCTTTGTTGTACTTTGTGATTTTGAAGAATTTGAATAAAGCTTTGTGTTCTCAACATGGAAGGAGATGTGAAGTAGATGTCATGGAGCACATTAGAATGTAAGGTAGAGTGGATTTCATTTTGTAATTTTGTTTTGATTTCATTATGTCATTTGATTGCTTTCAAGTTTGATAGATTAGGTTTTCCATTCATGCAATTTTAATTCATGTAAGTGTGTTCAACTGGTTGATTGTAGATT
>APFE030388026.1:39495-118251 GCA_000404065.3 Pinus taeda
CTTTAGGAGATCAACAAGAACAAAACCCCAAAACAAAATAAAATCTATAAAACAACGAAGTAAGAAAAATGTTAACTAAGCACATATGGTGCACCACACTTCATCAGTTTACGATACCCGGATTGATAATTTATGCAGAGAAATTTAAGACGTTAAATTGACTAAACAATTACTTGGAATAGTTTATTATATTTATTAGAGAGGGAAAATGTATTTAAAATGGTTAAGTGCCTTTATTTAGAAATAATTAACAAATAAAATTATTTATTAATTATTTCGCGAGAAATAAGAAAAGTGTGAAATCAAAATAATTTCTAAATAGTGATTTAATAATTATTCTAATAACAGAAATAAGAAAATTTAAATAAATAGTGATTTATTTAAATATTCCTAAGGGATTTAGTCAAATGTGACAAGGAATAATTATTAAATGATGATTTAATAATCATTCTTAGATAAAATTAAATAAATAATGATTCATCTAATTATTCTCATGGGGTTTTTTATTTAAATTAAAAAATAATTTAATAGAAGTGGTTTACTAAATTATTTTCTACAATGAAAGTGATTTTACTATGGTAAAATTAAATATACATGGTGTATTTCGATCCACCTAGTTAGAAATGGCTAGGCGATCATATTTTGGTGATAACAAATTGCCCCCACACGTATGAGTATTAAGAGAAAATTGTATGATCGAAATACATTGTAGATTATACTTCCACGAGACACCAAAAGGGGAGTCAAAGAGAGAGAGAGAGAGAAAGAGAGAGAATTGAAGCAAGTCAAGGATAGACACATAATGGAGGTGACGAGATGTACTAAACTGATAGAAGTCTAATTTTATGTGGTAGTACATGATCTCAAATGAGGTGGGGGAGGCATACCCATACCCACTGAGATAACTGCGTACAAAGAATAATTGTGAGCCCAGCGATGTGGGGCTGAGCTATAAAATACATGATACATAATACACTTGCATCAATGGGCTAGAAAATATTACAATGGATCTCATATACATAATGCGCATGGAAAAACATAGGTTAAGACTTAATACAATAACATTGGATTACATGAGATATAGTGTCCCTCAAGCTGACATGGGGAGGGGGGATCACAACCAAGGAAGCCCTGCTGAATAGGAAAGGGCTCTAAAGATATGAATGGATCATCTGGAGGAGATGTGCATGTCATGGGCGCTGTAAGCGGTGGAAACTGAACCTGTCAAATCTATGGAACTGCATCGTATACTGGATCAACATCTATGGTCATCCAAGCATGTGGGGGGCTACCCAAAGGGCCACCCCCTCATTAGGTTTGTAACATCTCACACATACCCAGGAATCACTAGGACAATCGTCTAGATCACCGAATCGCCAAGCGTATGAATCTCAAAGATGTGATAAGGAGATGATGTCGAGCATGTGAGAAACAACCAAGTCAAAGGGAAATGATGAGTCCCTTTTCTTTATCTGAGGCACTGAGCAAAGATGGAGGCTAGAACCAAGGTACACCACCCTCTAGTCCACTCTTCTAGAATAAATGTGTTGAGGTCAACAGAAGAGAGCCTGCCAGAGTTAAGGCAATCAGGAATCCTCAACAAAAGCACAAGGAATATAGTAGAGTGACTGATGGACTGACACCAAGGATAATGATGGAAGGAAACAAGATGAGTGGCAGAATGACGACTTCCCTTGTCAAATCATAACAAAAATGGTTGACCTGGCAGCGACTAACTTGATTTTGGAGGGAATGGTCAATGACTCAAATGTGGGTTTGGCAAAGCTGGAGCATAAGAACTAGAGGCCAAATATGAGTAAAAATGGAGAAATGTGACATGAAGACTAATGAAAAATTGTAATGGGACTCAATGGGGACTCGAAACGGACTCCATAAGTACAAGGGTGACACATCTCGGATTCTTTGAACAAGAGCGACTCGATGATGATGCCACGTGAGGGAGGTCCAGAGGAGACCATAAAAACATGAGTAAATTATGGTTACTCATGATGAAAATTGAAACGTACATCAAACATTGCAAAGGCAATGTCGTGCCAGAGTACGGGTGTCACAAATAAAGAGATTTGGTATTAAGAGGTAGAAAAGTGAGACCTCATGGAAAAAATGGCCTCCGAATGAAGTTCTCAAATTACAAAAAATAAAGAGAGACCCATTATAGGACTCAGTGAGAGCTTTCCAACGATGTTGACGATTTGTCAAACATAGCGATGGTTTGGTCGCAATGGGCAACGAAAAAAACTTGGGTTTTTCCTATAAAACGACTTTTTACCACCAAATCCAATTCATTTGCATAGTGAGCTGTGGATAATTTGGAGAGGAGGAGAATGCCCTAAAACTTGTGGAGATAGTAGCGGAAAAACCGATCGTCAGAATCAGGATTTGCAAGTTGGAGGTAGGTGGCCTAACCATACTCATCATTCTTTGTGGTTTAGATTTTCATATTAAGGCTACAACTGTCTGTGGGGGACCCCTGCCCATACTCACAATCATAATGCACTTTTGGGGGCCTGATCTACACTTTGGAGTGCATAAATGGGGCCCACATGTGCGCTCAGCGTAGTTTTGAGGGCAAAAACTGTGCTCTGGGCTGAGAAGATAGGCAGGACCGATGGTCTACTGGAAGCTGAAGCTGAGGTTAGGTCATGAATGTATTTTGTACTCTTGACTGACAAAACATAATGATGTATTGCAGGTATGGAAGAGTTAAAGATATTATGACGAGAACGATATTTAAGGCCCTCTGTGTGGAGATTCAGGGGAATCAAGCCGTGAGAGGGATGCTGGCATGATATGGTGTGTTGAAGTTCTTGGAGAGCCCTTTGATGAGGGTTAGTTAGCCCTTGTTGTTGAGGATAGTGAGCTATTGGGACCCGAATTAGGAGGTCTTTGTAGTACAAGGTCACAGGATCGAGCTCACGATCCAAGATAAATACTTTCTGATAGGGTGGTATGGGAGATACATTCAGTGCTACCTCCTGGGAGGCATATTGGTGAGTTGTTGAGGATCATTGTGTATGGGGTAGCCATGCAAAGGGCACGACCATCTAGGTTGATGACTTAGAGAGGCTTGAGACATGAGCTATAGCCGTAGTGTTGTTACAGATCTATGGTAGCCATGCCTTCCACCATATCACTGGAGGCCAAATGATGCTAGTGGAGAGTGTGCTTAGAGGGACCTACATGGGTGGGCCTAGATGATGCTATCGTCGTTGAAACGACAATTGACATTATGCAAACCAAGGACAAATGATAACTATTCATTTGGGACAGTCTTATCCTCAATCTACTTTCAGAAGATCCCCATTATATGACCTCATGTTCAAATTTGTGATGGGGGCCCACAGGAGCCCATGATGTGTCACTGGGGATAGCGACTGAGATGAGGAGGTGGAGGGGGAGTCGGATGAGTGTTCCGACCTAATTTTTTCACTCATTGGGACTAGATGCCATTATACATAGATGACTATCCATACAACGATATTAACTATCAGGGGGATCCTGACTTACCACCTCTACCAAGACAAGCATGGGGCAATATGGTAAGTCAAAGTTGTTATATATTTGATGCATTTATAGTTTAAGAAATATGTGTATGTGGTACTAATTTCTAAACTTTTGGGTGTGTATATCTAGCACAGGTGAGGCCGACAGGATATGCGGGATGAGTTGCAGCGCCTGGGGCTGCAGATCAAGGGGGGACCTCATCACGATAGAGACCAGATGGCGGTGCTCTACTGGAGGATCTCCGACGTAGATGCAACATATTACTTACTGGGGTGATAGAGCGCCGGTGGTGTTATGCTCTTGACCTGTGAGAAATTAAAAAATACTAGAAATGCGAAGAAATATAACCCAGAACACAGAATAAAATGAGAAAAACAACAAGTATTTTATTATTCAGAAATAGATTCAATGTTCACTTGTCTCTTCGAGGGGAAACTTGCAGCAGAGCAGAGCTCAATTACAAATAAGACTCGATGATCTTTCCCTTACTAACTACGACTATTTACAGCTAAATGACCTCCAACAACCTAAGGACTAGTGGTCCTTTTCATAACATGGGTTAACCACTTTATTTGTTAACTATGTCCCATTTGCAAATAATTGTGGTCCCTTTCTTAAATGCAGGTCAACCACTTACAATTATTAATAAGGGATTTATTAACTCTCTAACTAACTATGACTATGACTCGGCCCATTGGGCTTATTACATAAATAAAGGGGTTATGACTATGACTCGGCCCATTGGGCTTATTACATAAATAAAGGGGTTATGACTATGACTCGGCCCATTAGGCTAGGTTGGACCCTAACATGCCCTCTCCCATCAAAAGCAACCTTGTCCTCAAGGCTGAAGTTGTAGAAACTGTTGAAGAATAGTGGTTGGTTCCTAAGTGGCATCTTCTCAAGAGGTGTCTTTCCACTTGATGAGGACTTCCTTGATCATGCGACCATGGAGATGTCTTTCACGGGTAACGAGGGCCTGTTCTAGTTGGAGCCAAAGTGAGCCTTCCTCATCCAATTCGGAGAGAATGGTTTGAATTCTGCAATCGTTCCCCACCACTTGAGCCATGATGCAAGGAAGACTGGATGGTATATTGAAGTTGTTGGCAAGGCCAGTTTGTAGGTGACTGCTCCAATGCGATGAAGTATTTGATAAGGTTGATAGAATTTTGGTGCTAGTTTCTAGCAACCCTTTTCTTTGAGAGATGTTTGCTTATATGGTTGCAGTCGTAGGAATACCTGATCCTATTCTTGAAATGTGCACTCAGAACGATGTTGATCTGTCTGTTGCTTCATTCGATTATGAGCTTGATGTAGATTATCTTTGAGATGAGTTATCATGGCGACACAATTCTATAGGAGTTAATCAATTGCCTGCACCTTAGAACATCCAGGGATATAATAAATAGGTGAAGGTGGGATTTGGCCATACACTGCCTCGTATGGAGTCATATTTTTGGCTTCATGATAGTTAGTATTATACCAGCATTCAACTAAAGGTAGCCATTGTAGCCATTGATGCTACTTTTCTGAAGTGAAGCACCTTAGATATGTCTCCAAACATTTGTTGACTGCTTCTATTTGACCATCGTTTTGGGGATGATACGCAGTACTTAGTTGGAGTTACGTGCCTTGTAGCTTGAAAAATTCTTGCCAACATTTGCTAGTGAAAGTGGGGTCGTGATCAGACACAATGGAAGTTGGCATGCCATGCAGTTTGAAGATTTGGTCCATGAAAGATTGAGCCAACAAAGTGGGGGTAAATGGGTGGGGTAGAGCACAAAAATGAACATATTTAGAAAGTTTGTCCACAACCACCATGATGAAGGATTTGTTGCACGACTTTGGGAGACTAGTGATGAAATCCATGGAAACATCCCTCTAGACAGAGGCAGGGAATGGCAATGGTTGTAAGGTTCCCAGTAACTTGATTGTTTCTCCTTTGTTGCATTGACACACATCACATTCAGCTACAAAAGTAAGAATGTAATTTTTCATGCCAGTCCAAAGGAAAGAAGGACAAGTGCGAGCATAATTCTTCTAAAAGCCTACATGCCCTACAGTTGGAGATGAGTGCAACTCTTCCAAAATGTGGGTTTTGAGGGTGGATGTCGGTGATATAACTACTTGATCCTTGTAGCAAAGAATATCATCCTTCCAAGAGTAGTCGGCTAAGGAATTAGGATCTTCTCGCAAATTATTAATAAGTTGGGAGAGAGAGGGTGTGAGAACCTTTCCTTGCAGGCTTCTTCAATCCAATATGGTATGGGAAGACAGATTGATGGCAGGGTGCTTTCATCCTCAAATTCACACGATAAAGCATCAGCTACTACATTGTCACGCCCTTTCTTGTAAATTATCTCATAATCATATCCGAGCATTTTTTCCAACCATTTATTTTTCTATGGCAATGACAAACATTGCTCCAAAAAATATTTTAGGCTTTGATGGTTCGTGCGAATTTCGAAACATCGCCCCAACAAGTATGGTCATCAAGTGTCTACTACATGTAAGATGGCCATCATTTCTTTCTCATAGGTAAATTGACCCAGACATTTTCCACTCAGTTGTTGGTTTATGAAGGCCAATGGTCAACCTTCCTGCATTAATACAACACCAATACCAGTAATGAAAGCATCACATTCAATCACAAAACATTTGGTGAAGTCTGGTAGGGCAAATACAGGTGTGGAGCACATGGCCTGTTTGAGAGCCACGAACACCTGCTGAGCTGCATCAGTCCAAAGAAATGAATTGTTCTTGAGAATATTAGTGAGGGGTCTAGAAATGCAACCATAATTGCAGACAAATTGGCAATAGTACCCAATGAGACCCAAGAATCCCCTCAAAATATTCAAGGTTTTTGGTTGGGGCCAATCTTGCATTGCCTGTATCTTTTTGGGATCTACCCTCACTCCTTCGCAACCCACAATGTGTCCCAAATACTCTACTTCTTCCATGCCAAAAGAGCACTTGGACAATTTGACAAATAATTTGTGATTCCAGAGCAGTTGCAAGATCATGTTTACACGTTGAAGATGTTTGTCCCAGGTTAGGTTGTAGATGAGAATGTCATCAAAGAATACTAGGACAAAATTTCAGAGATATGGTTTCAGGAAGTGGTTCATGAGGATTTGAAAAATAGATGGAGCATTACAAAGACCAAATGGCATGACCAAGAATTCATAATGGCCTTCATGAGTTCGGAAGGCAGTATTGGGAATGTCTACTTCCTTCATGTGAATTTGGTGACAGCCAGAGTGAAGATCTAGCTTGGTAAAGAATTGAGCACCATGTAATTCATCAAGAAGATCATCAACAACCAGAATAGGAAATTTGTCTTTGACAGTGAGCTTTTTGAGGGCCCGAAAGTCCGGAGACATGCGCCATTCTCCATCTTTCTTTAGCACCATGACCACTGGTGGTGAATAAGGATTGATGCCAGGACGAATAACATCGGCTTCGAGGAGTTCCTTGATTATTTTTTCAATTTCATTCTTTTGGGCGAAAGGATATTGGTATGGGTGCACATTAGGTGATTGGGCCCCTGAAACCAAAGGGATGTTATGGTCATGTTCACCCCTAGAGGGTGGAAGCTATTTAGGTTTGTTAAATACCTATTGGTGGAAGTCTAAGACCTGTTTCATCTCAGGATGAATATGAGAAGTAGTGGATTCAATGGCTTGGATGGCATTAAATTAGGCGATGACTCCGTGATGGCCCCTTTTCAACAACTTTTCCATTCAATGCGAGCTGATGATAGTAGGAGCACCTTCTTGGAGTCCCTGTAATGTATGAATGTGGTCGTTATGCTTAAAGATCATATATAACTCCTTGAAATCCATTGTGATCAGGACCAGTGTACAAAGCCATTCAGCACCCAAGATAATGTGACAACCACCCATTTCAATAGCAAACATGTGGGTCTTTAGGTGGTAGTCTCCCATCTGAAGTTTAATATTTTTGCAATGGCCTTCACATTTCATGGTCCCCCCATCAACAATAAGGACTTGGAAAATAGGGACTGCCCATACAAAACAATGAACAACTTCGATGACTTGCTTATGGATAAATTTATGAGTGATGCCACTATCAATCAATACCACTACTAGTCGATGTTTAAGAAAGCCTTAGATTTTGAGAGTTTGAGGTGAAGAAATGCTCGCCAAAGCATGTAGTGAGATAACTAGTTCAGTTGGCGTAGCTGTGAGATCATTGTCAGGCCGGGTTTCCTCAACTTCATCCTCAGGCCCCCCAAGGGGTGAGGATTCCTTAGATGAGCTGTTATGAGTAGCATCAATTTGAAATAATTTTGGTTCCTTGCATTTATGCCCGGGGGAGTATTTGTCATCACAGTAGTAGCACAATCCTTGTTTTCTTCTCTTAGCCATTTCTACTGGAGACACCTTTTGAACCTTAAGTGTTTGGGTAGGGCCTTGATCCTGGGTGGGACACCCCTTGGCTATGAAATTTGGACGAGTGGACTAGGCAACTAAGGTGAGTTCCACCTTGACAACCTTTTTGTAGGTGTCCATCCACATAGGTGGGTGGTGCATCCGAACATGGACTTGGATGGCTTCTTTGAGACCACTAATGAAACACTCCAAGTAGAAGTCAGCTCCTAGACCGTCATTTCTAATGGCCAATGTCTTAAAGCCTGCAATGTAGTCTTTTATTGTGCCTGCCTGCCGGAGCTTAGTGAGACAGCCCAAAAAATTAGATTCCCTATCAAAGCGGTCACATACGGATTTTGAGAACATGTGCCAACTTATGTTCCTGAGATAGCATTTTTTATGCCACTGCCACCATTGCCATCTCTTGGTCCAAGTAAAGGGCTCCCACACATAGTTTAGTTTGATCTTTGCAGATATCATTAAGGGATAAATATCGTTCCATTTGTGCTACCCTTACTACAGGATTAGAGCCATCAAATTTGTACATGTCCAGCTTGGGTGGCCGAGGGTGGGAATGTTCGTGATTTCCATGGAAGTGAATGTGATGGCTAGATTCTCCTTCAAGGTGTTCATCAACACTATGCTCCTCCCGATGAGACCTTTGCATCATATTGGTGAGCTGTGAAAGCATGGTGGTAATTCAGTCCATAGTGCCCTAGAACTCGTCCAACCTTTTTTCAAGGCTCTCAATCTTCTCATAGGCCATGACTTGAGATCTGGTACCTACCATACACAAACCTTGGTCAATTACTTAAGAGTAGTCTTCTTGGAAAGAGGGTGAGCTCAGGAATCTATTCACTTGAAGTCACTTCGGAAAAATTTGCGACTGTAAGAAAATGGAGGCTCACAAGTGAATGGTACCACTGTGATCAACTCATTGACCTAAAGCTTATGTGCTAAGTCTCTTGCAAGCATCCCGGGATGAGTTTTTCTCCCCGCTGAACAATATTGCAGTGGACAAATTCCAGAAAACTTGATCCTGCCCAATGTCCTACAAAAATAGGGCCTAGGCCGTAGTAGCAGCAAGCCTCACTACACAAAGAGTCTGATCGGCATTGTGAAACCCTAATTGTTGAATGTGAGTTGCAAGGCGGCGACAGAACCCCAACTATTGGATTTGATTTGTGCAGCAGTGGTAGAACCCCAACTGTTGGATCTGATTTGCACTGCGGTGGTAGAACCCTAACTGTTGGATATAATCTGGAAGAGAAGATAGTGGGGAGCTTCAAAGAGTAGAGGAAACTATGGTCACAAAGGAGTGTCAAGTGCTACAGATCGCAATATATACAGGGTTCCAACAATAGTACCCATCCCAATCTTTCAAGGCGCTAACTAAGGAGGATCAACCGTACCCTTAGCCATACTACCCGACTACCCTGTCGTACACGCGAGTAATCTCCCCGAGTGTTGTTCTCAATGTATTGTAGCAACAAGACGTCTAACATATTATCTAAGGCTAGGTTTCAGGTGAGCCTAGGGGGCTTCCAATATACCCAAGGGTACGTGGAAGTGTAGTCTGTGCGCAGTTATATCTAATGCACTACTACTCGAAGGGGTACCCACAGGGGTTACAAGGGAGTCCAACAAGCGTGACCACCTCTTGTAGTTCATTCACGCATGCCTCCCCAAATCTACAGGTTTATGCACTCTACGACAGATCTCGTGGTTTAAAGACGTTGAAACACGTCTCTAGACTAAAAAAAATCTACGAAAATTAGAGGTACAACTGGCCCTAGAAAGTGCTCTGATACTACCTGTTATGCTCTTGACCTCCGAGAAATTTGTGAATACCATAAATGTGAAGAAATATAACCCAGAACACATAATAAAATGACAAAAATGACAAGTATTTTATTATTCAGAAATAGATTCAATATTCACTTACCTCTTCAAAGGGGAAACCTCCAACATAGCAGAGCTCGATTACAAATAAGACTTGATGATATTTCCCTTAATAACTACGACTATTTATAGCTAAATGACCTCCAACAACCTAATGACTAGTGGTCCTTTGCATAACATGGGTTAACCACTTTATTTATTAACTATGGCCCATTTGCAACTAACCATGGTCCCTTTCTTAAATGCGAGTCAACCACTTACAATTATTAATATGGGCTTTTGTCTCTCTAACTAACTATGACTATGACTCATCCCATTGGGCTTATTACATAAATAAAGGGGTTAGGATTGGACCCTAACATGTGGCATGAGCTAAAACATCGGTATACAAATGAGTGCACAGGTATTCCCTTGGAGTGGTGAGGAATCATGTAGCGCATGGCGATGGGCAGTCAGGGAATACGAGATCTACGGGTTGGGGGAATGGAGCCATTGGCTCGGGAATCTCTAGATGATAGTGATTAGGCATAGGGACATGTGGGTCCCCATTTTTCTTTTATAATAACATGCTAGTGAGAGTGTACAATGTATTTAGAGTAGTGGACTCAAAACACTGTATGACGATACATATTTATGATTATGCTTCTTTTTTGTATGACGATTGTGGTTTGCCATTTGTTTATGGATGTCTTCTTACATATGATAAATGCCAAATTAGAATGTTATTTGCAATGGTATCTACATAGTGATTATGGGTTCTAGGCACATGATTGAATGAATTGGATTCAAATTCATGCACCAAAATCTTAACTCTTAGATATTTTCTAAATAGGATAGGATTATGCACACGATAAACGCCATTCAATTGCATGACAAGTAGCAAGGAATCTAGACAAACATGAAGGTGAAGGATGTGATGGTCAATGGCATCGACTAACAAACCTATCATAACATCATATTTGACCTAGTTATTGGTGGAAGATCCATTGCAAACGTCATTGGAGTGGACTAACAAATGCAAGGGGGTGAAAATGGCCCAAGCTGTAGAGGCAAGATTCTTGGTGAAGCGACTTGCACCATCAGCAAAACCGATATAAGGTGTGGATGATGGATCCATCTGAAAGATGCAAGAAGACAATGTGTAAGAATGTGGGGGATAAAAACTACCTAAATGCAAGAAGAAATAAAGATATACACGCATTTGGGAAATGTTATGGGTAAAATTTCTTGAGCTAGAGTGCATTTCGAGGATTGGGAAGGATTTCTCCTTTTGGATCCTCTAACAAGTATGCCCCCTTGCCCAAACACCTATGAATGATGTAAGTCTTTACATTCCACAACATATTGGTCATGGGTTTGTTGCGGAAGGAAGTACGCACAATGGTGCATATCATCCCAAGGGTAATCAAGGGTGGTCATAGCTTCCATGGTGTCTTCATCAGAATGGAAGATGGGTGGACTGGAGGAAGAAAGACCACATGATGGAAAAGAGATACTTGAAGCATCTTCATGAGATACAAGGTTCACATATGCATCGTCAAGGTTGGGAGGCGTATGACTAGTAGATGGAATATCTATCAATGTTGAGACTGGGGTGTTCATTGAAGAAGGTTCAATAGAATCACAAGAGGAGGCATTAAGCGAGTTCCAAGGCATCGATCTATTGGATGACAATAGGTAGAGAATAGGAGTAGAACTATCCATCATCTCTACATCAGGGGGAGGGATCACAATGGGTGTTTGAGATACCTCATGTTCTGGTGTAGGAGTAGGACCAGAATCTGCAGGTAAAGGAGAGGTGGATTCATTACAAGCGGCCTGTAATTTGCAAATTAGTTGAAGTGTATCACGAAAATCTTCAATACGGGGATAGTGATGGGAATAGTGGCCATAGTTATCACACAAATCTCATGGGTGGTTTGTGTGTAACGATCAGATCTTCTTAGATGAATCAAGTAAGGTAACATGGACCTTAAGAATGTTAGAATTGGGGAAGGTATTAGTGACCACATCCTTAACATGAGGGGGTTCAGGACATTTATTGGTGGCATGACTGGAAACATCACACAAAGCAAAAGGAGGCAGATGCTTTGGAAGCTTAGGAGGACTTGGAGTTGCTAGAGGGGCCTTGTCTTTAGTTCCCTTTTTCTAGGCTTTGCGCCCCTCACCAGATGCTTTCGCAATAGGAGTACACTGCTCTTGAGGTTGTTGTGGAATTGAACCAAAGGCAGAGGTAGGAACAACTAGTTGGACCGGGATCAAAGCAATGTAAGATTTCAATTCATTGTGTGGAGTGTTTGCGGGGTGATCGATGTACTAGACTAGGATCCCTAAGGTAATATTGGGTAAACTGAACGTAGCCATGATAAGTGTAAAATAAACTCTAGGAGGTGGGAATAAGAACAGTATCTCAGCAAATGGATAATGGCCCGGAGGAACTGCTTCGCAATGGTTAAGGCATGGGGGAATGGTTTCGAGCGGAAATGGATTAGGAGAGACATCAACAAAAGGAAATTATCCTTGAGGAGTTGAACTGGCAGGTGGGGTTGAGTTGGGAACAATAGGTTATGGAGGTGTGGTCTACTGTGAGGGCATACAAGATCGTTTGTGGGCAGCCTGTGATGCTTGGAGCATGGAAACACTCAATGAGCTAGGCTCAGAAGGAGTAGGCAGTGGGCCATAGTAAGCACCAAGCAAAGAGGAATCTTTATAGACTCCTAGAGAGACAGACGAGGCAATCTTATTGCCATCCACAGAAGAAATGTTGGACTAAGGTGAAGTCTAGGAAATCACATCTTAGTATGTCCACTGATCAAGTGTGATAATCTTTCCATAGTGGGGAAATCACATCTTACGGTGAACCGCAGATGTGACAGTTCACATTGCATAAGTATAACTATGAGGCAAAAGGATGTTATAGTCTAAGGGAGCATCAATGACTTCAATATCAATACAGATGGTTTTGCCAATAATAGTGATTGGGAAGTTGCGGTATAAGTCAAGGGGTTACGAAGGATGACCATCCCATGCACATAGAGTGATGTGGATGGGGATAGGTCAAGGGAACCAAGTTGCTTCCAAATATTGGTGGCCATCATACAGGTGGATGTGCCTTCGTCAATGATACATCGTTGAACAGTGGTGTTTCTAATGGAGACTGGAATTTGAAATGCAACGGATGAAAGTAAGGGAGGATTTTCTGACTTGTCGACATGAAATACAATCATCTGATCATCTTGAAGATCCATGGCACCCAGAGAAGATAATAGAGCTTTTCATTGTGATGGGCACGTCTGGAGGACTTCCAACGTTAACATGGCAATAGGAGACTACGCCAAATCATCTACTATGTTATATGTATGGGTGGCTTTGATAGAAGCAACATTTCGACGTAACGAACCTTTAGGGATCTGGGGAATAACCTCGACCTTAGGCATAGGGATATGTAAGGTACCATTGGGTGACGATAGAGGCTCAATGGACACTTTGGGTTGGGACTTAGTCACTGACTTAGCAAGTGGCTTGTCATATTGGCACAATTGGGTTTGAAGGTTGACTTGCTCGGTATTTTCCTCATCAGAATTCATCATAAGAATCGGATAATCATGGTGACCAGATGGTGGAGCTAGTTGAGTAGCATGACCTTGCATAGGTTGGGCAATGATGTATCCTTGGTTAGGAAAAGGATTGGTAAGCACGGCCAGTTGAGAAGAAACGGGAGGGGGAGGAGGAGTGATGGGTTGCTATCCACGAGAAGTTGCTTGAGCTTCTCATACTTGCCGCATCTGATATAAAAGAGGACACTCATGGGTATAATGACCATAGACTTCATAACAAGCACAAGGTTTGTTCGTACGAAGACCCTTGTTCTGCTTGGGTTGATAGCCTTGTTTCTGGGTTGCTGGATTAGGTGGAGGACCCTGAGGGGCATTGGGTGGAGGACCCTGGTTCCCTTGATTACCTTGAGACTGCGGATTCCTATTATCATTCCCCTTGTTCCTTTTCTTGGGTTTTGGAGGATTGGTTCCACTATGCTAAGCATACACTTGTCGTTGTCGAGGAGGTGGTTGTTGAAGTAAGCATAGGGGGATGGGGCGCTGGAGTGCTAGGTTGTGTATATTGATAATCAGGAGATGGGGCAACATTGGTATAAGTAGGGGGTGCAATAGCTAGCCCTGACATTTATTGATGTGGTTGGGGATATGTATATGGTGTGTTGGGACCTGGATAAGGATTGACCTAAGGAGGAGTGGGGGAGGCTCACCATAACTCATCTGAGGTGGAGCATATGGTTGAGGGTGTGAAAGGGTTCCAACTATGCCATCCGCAACATGAGATGTCCCCGGTGCATTAGTAGCACCAAGCCAAGGCAGATCGGGGATGACAGTGTAAACATAACCTGACTGGGCGTAAATCAGATCAAATTTTAGAGCTATTTGGAGTGTATCTTCCTCAAACTGAGGAAAGTGTGATACGACATATTTGGCAATGGGGGCCAACAACGATCTAAGAAACCAATTCATATAGACTCGATCTTCGAAGTCAGGAGCTCTACAGATGCTCCTCCTTCTACGCCATTCCTGAACATGGTCGGAAAGGTGAGTGGAAGAAGTTTGACGAAAAGAAGTTAAGAGTTCAATACTCATATCATAACGGAGAGGTCACTGAAAATATGAAAGAAAGGTTGTGGTAAGAGTCGTTACAGTGTAATGGGTTGCTCTGGGTTGGTCGACATACCACTTAGCAGCATCTCCAGTGAGCATGCATTGGAACAAACGAAGATGGCTGGAGTCTTCAGTTGTAATATCTCCAATTTTGATTTTCAGCATTAGAGATGAGTCTTGGGAGAGGACGTAATTCCGACACTGGGACTTAGGAGGAAAAGGTAAAAATTGTGGCTCCAGTGGAATATGGGGCCCACATGACGTAAGAACTTGGGGAATAAGGAATATGAATTCCTTGAGGAAAAATGAATTGCTGGAGGGACCCATAGGGAATGCATGGCCAACAATTATAAAGGGAAGTAAACCTTTCTTTGGTGGACTTCGAATGCCACCCAAGGAAGGCTTTCCTTCACCACCGAGACCGAAAGAAGCATCAATTACAGGTCATATGCATTTCTGGAGCATAACATGCAATCCAGGAGCCACCATTGCGCACAAGGAGAATTCATAGGTCATTTATGGAGCAGGGTTGTAGGAAAATTATTTGGAGAAGGTACAAGAGCATACTTTCATCATTTTCACATGTGTAGAGGGCAACTACAGACAACAGGTCCATCCCACACGCAACTCTCATTTCATCACAAGCAGGATTGTGTCATCTCCTCCATGACTACGCAGCCATTGGAGTGAGAATCTTTGGGGAAACATTATCTAGGGGATTTTGGAGCTGGGGAGCTAGTAGATCATTTGGAGGGCCTTTTGAGGAGGATTGTTGGAGTTGGGAGAGCATAGATTGACAGGATTAGTCACAACAACATAATTCGAATTTGGAGGAGGGCAAAGTTGTGAAGGGTCAGTTTTTTAAAGGTTGGAACCAAGGGAAACCCTTTCTGCATTTTTCTGGTTTTTGGGCGAGTATTACAATCCCAAATTCCTAGAATTTTCTAGGCACTCTAGAGTGGGAAAATCAGGGACCAAAGTCAGGCAACAATGTAGTTTTGGAGCAGCAATACAGTTTTCTGGAGGAGCTGGTTATTATAATCATTGGGATTTCTTGTGCTCATCACCTGGTGCTTGTAGCTTACCTTGTGCAAGCTCAGATGCACTTTCTCCAACTCATTTGTACCACAACAAATATTATTAATAAAATTTGGCCAGTTTGGGGATTTTCATAAATTTCTAGTTTATGTGTATGCATTTCTGAAATTTTTTGTGTTATTATATTTGCATGTCTTTGTTATCATTGTAAAATTTCGACTAGGAATATTACAGTGGTATCAGGGCATGATCTTGCCTAGTTGTGGGAAAGCCAAAAGGATCATGGGAGATTTGGTTGTGTATGCACTGTGATGGGTGAACCATAGACAAACCCATGGCTCAAGGGAGAGTGAGCAACATTGAGGGAAAAATGACCCTCACCCACTTTGATGGCTCAGCTAGGAGTTATGTCAGAAAATGGGTACAAGAATTGGACACATATTTCCGGCTAAACCCCATGAGGGAGTTAGACGTTATTAGACATGCCACTTTGCACTTGTATGGAGATGTTATGGAGTGGTGGTACCGAGGGCTGATCCGTTTGGGTCATGCACATATCACATCCTACACAAAGTTCACACAGAGGCTCGTGGAGAAATTTGACTGAAAGGACACCAAATCTCCTCAAAAGGAGCGGGCAGGATAGGGACAATTAGAGGATGAGACCATGAGGCATTTTTGCTGGTGGACACCAAGATTTAAATGTTAGAAGCTCGAGAAGGAGGTTGAGCAGGAGGACACGCTAGATGGTGAGGGGTACATTGATGTACCCAGGATGGCACAGGAGTCACCATTATTCGAGACCTCTCTAATAGTACCAGTTGACACCTTGACGAAGGGAGTGGATCATACACCTATAGAGCCATCTGATGATGTGGTGTATGTCATTGATGAGGTGTCCAAGACCATGTCTGAATTTTTAGGTGAGGGCAACCCGTAGCAGATTAGGGAGGTGCAGGGGGAGACATCAATTAGTGAGGTGATGATAGGCACAGAGGTACCCAGAGTTGTGATAGAGTTCTCAGACGACAACTACCTACAACAACATGGAGATCACCTTGAGGAGCGTGAGCTAGATGAGGATGTTATGCTCGATGAGATACTTGTGGAGGGACAACTTGGGACTCCTGTTATGCCCATGGTAAAGGAGGATGAGCAATAATTTGTCGAACCTGCCATTGGCAGGGAGCAAATAGATGCCCAGGAAACTAACAATGCTACAGTACTTCTAGTCACTAGCCCTCTTCAGTTTTATGTAGATGGGGCCTGCAGTATTGCTAGGTTTCCTCTACACATTGGAGGGAGATTGGTTAGGTTACCTAGACGGGTTGTATATGATGACCGGGCTAGTGAGATGAGGCGACATGAGTTAAGTAGGGCACAACACTCGCATGATGGACTTGCTACGTACTTGGGGACTCTTGCATTTGATTCCTCTCATGGGGTTGGGTGGCACGAGGTATTTAGTTGGTACCTGATAGAGTTGACTAGGTTTTTGGATACATCCATGGTCGGGAGCATAGTTCAATATGAGTCATGGTTTTCTAGAGGGGCTCGAGGGTTCGATCATCGTTGGGACCGAGGTGGGACTCCCCACCACTCCATGGATTGGTTCAATCAGGTTGGTAGCAAGATGGTGGATCCAGTGATTGGTCTCACCCCCATTTTCATATTCTCACCAGATTTTTGGACATCACCCATGACAAGTCGAGCTGACAGAGGAGCAGGAACACTCCATGAGTTTTATTTGGCATGTTGGTTGTGTGTGGGGGCATAATACAATCAGTGTACCTTGGCAGGAGGTTGTTAGAGGAGGTGGAATCTACAAGCCACCGGATAGTTTGTTGTATGGAGAGGAGGATTTCCCATGGATGTATGTGTTGGCTTAGGGGGTCTTGACCCAGGTTCAGAGTAAGTTGCGCCAAACAAATCTGTACACTACTGACCCTTTCGGCATCAATCTGCGTAGTGTGAACTAAAGTCTCACCCGAAGCAGTATGGGGGGATGTTGGAACCAAGTTTCTGCATCTAGAGACCAGTATGATGTATTTTTATGACCTGGATTTGTCTTCACGCAGATTTCTAAGTCTTTAAGCCTTAGCACCGTAACTCCCCTCAATCAGCCTCTAGATCTTCGCGAAGTTCTACGGTTGGTTTTTGTGGACCCTGAACAGGAAAATTAGCTACTTACGCACACCATAGATTACCCTTAAGTCAGTGTTCACTCATATCTACCTAAGTGTTCGATAACTTTAACAGAAATTCTTATGATCTTCGCTTAATCACTTAACATTAAATGCGTTCAAATAATAAGACGAATCAAGTAAATTCGCATATCAATACATCATTATTTTATAAAGGCATCATTTCACCACAACATATATCGAATCATACATAACAAAAGTAAAGAGATAAAACACAAGAATTTCTGCAACAATCTTCTTTATTGATCCTCAGTATAGATTTACAGACTCAACACTTCCCTATGCACTAAGCTACAAGGATCCCCGCACTCAGTTGCGTACAATGCTCTAGGCCTTTGCGCACTCAACTACAGAGCCTTTTTCCCCTCTAAGACTTACTTCTCTGCGCTAGACTTCCCCGTTCATACCCATAGACCAAAACATAGATCTGCCTTAGATTCTCTAAGACACACCTATTTATACAATCCCATGGTTTGCAGACCATGGATAGATCTTTAAAACCGACTCAAGTTTACATGAATGAGGGTAAAAACCCTTTTTGAATCTTAAATAACTTTGCGTTCTATGTCCACAATTTGTGGAGACTTTACATCTTTTTACATCAAAACTTGGGCTTTTGCCCCAAAACTGACCCACGGGACCCCATCCCAACAAGCCCCCAACACAAAGGTCATGACTCACCCTCGAGTCACTCGACTGGCACTTTGATATTGTTCCAAACATCCCCCAGCTCCACTTGCACAACTACTACTTCAACCACGCTCTGTGTGGCTGCCTGCTTCACCTGTTCGACCAGTTGCTCTGTAGCTGGTCCTTCGCTGGATCACTTGATCTTCTGCTATCTGAGTTGCAAGTTCATCATCTTTTCCTATATGTTGGCTGAGACTTGGTAGGCTTCGTCCAACTAAGGACCCAATCGTGCCTTAATCACTGCCTCTTTTTTTTGCGTTACTTCCACTTGTGTAAGGAGTTGTTTTACCTCTTGCAACTTGGTGAGGCGTTGCGCTGTAGAAATGGAGCGCGTCGTCGCCTTAACGTCGTCATACTGCTGCTTAAGCTCGCAGATCTCTGTATTCAATATCTGTACGATGGGATCTTCCTGCAGGGCTGTCACTACTCCCATGGCATGTTCGAATAAAGTTGTGCAATTAATGACCGCGACATCCACAGTAGCTATTGCTTCTTTAACGGCAGCGCTACGTTGTTCCTTGACTTCGAGCACAGTGGAAGGTTGTGACTTGAGTTCCAGCTCTGCAATTTTCATATTGAGTTCAAACTGAACTCTTTCCACCTCTGCCTTCGCCTCACGGACCCATTTGTTGTCTTAGGGGGCCCTAACCCAGGTTCAGAGTTAGTTGCACCAAACAAATCCCTACACTACTGGCCCTTTCGGCATCAATCCACGTAGTGCAGACTGAAGTCTCACCCGAAGTAGTATGGGGGGATGTTGGAACCAAGTTTCTACATCTAGAGACCAGTGTGATGTCTTTTTATGACCTAGATCTGCCTTCGTGCAAATTAACTCCCCTCATCCCGTCAATCGGCCTCTAGACCTCTACAAAGGTCTATGACTAGTTTTTGTGGACCCTAAACAGGCAAATTAGCTACTTACGTGCACCATAGATTACCCTTAAGTTAGTATTCACTCATATCTACCTAAGTGTTCGATAACTTTAACAAAAAGTGTTATGATCTTCGAGTAATAATTAACATTAATTGCGTTCAAATAATAAGATGAATCAAGTAAATTCGTGCATCAATACATCATTAATTTATAAAGACATCATTTCATCATAGCATATATCACAATCATACATAATAGAAGTAAAGAGATAAAACACAAAAATTTTTGCAACAATCTTCTTTATTGATCTTCAGTATAGATTTACAGACTCAATACTTCCCTACACACTCAATTGCAGGGGTCTGCGCACTCAGCTGCAGAGGTCCGCGCACTTAGCTGCAGAGCCTTTTTCCCCTCTAAGACTTACTTCTCTACGCTAGAATTCCTTGTTCATACCGATAGGTAAAAACATAGATTTGCTTAGACTCTCTAAGACACACCTATTTATACAATCCCATGGTTCGCAGACCATGGGTAGATTTTCAAAAACCGACTCAAGTTTACATGAATGAGGGTAAAAACCCTTTTTGACTCTTGACTAACTCCACGCTCCGCGTCCACAATTTGCAGAGACTTTACATCTTTTTACATCAAAACTTGGGCTTTTGCCCCAAAACTGAACTAGGGGACCCCATCCCAACAATATGGGACACACTGCTCACTAAGAAGCAACACCTTAGGGACACCCCCACAGGTACTTAGGGAGATTCACATGTTATATCTCTCAAGGAAAATCAGGAGGGGAGGTCCACTTACCCGAGGTTATGGAGATCCATTCACCAGAGGATATAGTGATGTGATAATGGATGTGATTATGTCAGTTGGACACAAGCCAAAGCGCATTGTCATAACTTTAGTCCATGATGTCCAGGGATGTGTAGGAGCATCTAGCATTGGGCAGTGGTTGGCAGGTGGACATGGAGGTGCATTGTGGTGTGTCGTAGTGTGTTGGATTGCGTTTTGGAGTAGGAGGAGCGACTCACATCACATTGGGTACAGGGATACTTGGTGGTATGTAGTGACATCTATTGTGGCACTGTGGGATCTTAGAGTGTTGCCTCCAAGGAGACTTATGGGAATGAACCTTAGATGTACCATTAGGAGTAGCTCACCTGGGATGGATGAGGATGTGGTTAAGCATCTAGGGATGACATGTTCAGCAGAGATAAGTCTTCAATTTGGTTATGAGCAGATCTGAGGCAGAGAGAGGGATGTCCATAGGATTACTCTTCAGTATCCGGATGGATTCTTGATCATAGCCTTGGGGACCTACCCACCCATCACTCTCTAGAATTTCTTACAGCCGCAGATGTTTCGTTTCTACCCTTTGATACTCTCAGTACAGGCAACAGGACATGGGAGGCTCACCCTAAGTAGTTGGATGAGACACAATGTGTCATGGGTAGGAAGGAGACTCTGCAGGTGAGACATTTGGCGGGGGCACAGGCTGCCATATACAGGTTTAGGGATGGCATGGTTTACTGCCAAGGTAGCATATGTTCCACCCCTGGGCTCACACTTGGGGAGGTGATTGCGAGAGAGCTACATGATGAACTTTCAGCAAGACAGTCTGAGGCATTATATGAGCATGAGGTGCAGTGGATCATAAACCTCATCTACAGGAAGATGTTTAGACTCCAGGTCATTTCGAGGTGCACTTTCCAGAGGCAAGATCACAAACTTCACGATGTGGTATGGTGAGGCAGATTTACCCTATTGTTGCTTAGGACCGAAATTCGTAGTGAACGGGTATGCATTGGGATCTTGGAGATGAATGGGCAGGATGAGCTTGGCCTTCACAAATTTTTTATCATCGGGTACTAGGAGAGGAGGATAAATCCTGTGCACGATGGGAACCATGTCCTAATCAGAGTGGCACAGCGTCAGCATGGTGGTACCCTTTTGAGACTAGCAAATGACTCGAGCATCACAATACTTCACAACTCAACGACCTTTAGGATGAGATGTTTATTACAGGGGGATACCATTTAGATCTTCCATCGGGCTTTAGCGAGTCATTGATGGCATGGGTGACTTCATTGGCATGGTAGATCAGTCAACAGGATGATATCTGGAGAAGCTCATGTGAGCGAGACTTTATCTCTGCAGGGATTGGGTGGTATCTTCAAGAGTTTACTCTTGGAGTGTATGAGAGGGGTTACTTAGTAGGGAAGCTTCATAAGGAGTTGTACATAGTGCCACATTATCATGATTCCCTACTCATTGATGGTATGTAGAGGGCTTCTAGTACCTATACCTGATAGGATAGTGAGTGGAGCAAGGGGAGCTTCATGTTGGATGGGATGGCCTGGGATCCTGGTATTGCGGGATTCCTTCATGATAGGACAATGCAGAGGTCAGGGATGATTTAGTGGCATGTTTGGTACCCTAGCATGTTTTGCAGTGATAGAAGGGAATCAATAGCTAGAGAGGATGATTTCTTAGGAATTGCTTGAGGACAAGCAATTTTTGGCGGGGAGGACTGTAATATCCCCAATTTTGATTCTCATCATTAGATATGAGTCTTGGGAGAGGACATAATTCTAGCACTGGGAATTAGAAGGACAAGGTAAAAATTGTGGCTCTAGTGGAATATGGGGACCACATGAAGTACGCACTTGGGGAGGAAGGAATTTGAATTCCTTGAGGCAATTCAAATTGGTCGAGGGACCCACAAGGAATGCATGGCCAACAATTATAAAAGGAAGGAATGAGGGAGCAATAGGGATCTTTTGTCTATTTGAAAATCGAATTTTTCTTAGCTGTTTAACTGAGCCAACATTGTGTTGTTTAGAACAAGAGCTTCCCAAGGAGAGAAGCTCAACCTTTCTTCATGGACTTTGAATGCCATTCAAGGAAGGCTTTCCTTCCCCACTGAGACTAGAAGAAGCATCAATTATAGGTCATACACATTTCTGTAGCTTAACACGCATTCTAGGAGCCACCACTGCGCAGAGGGAGAATTCATTGGTCATTTGTGGAGCAAGGTTGTAGGGAAATTGTTCGGAGAAACTACAAGAGCATACTTTCATCATTTTCACATGTGTAGAGGGCAGCTACAGACAAGAGGTCCATCCCACACACAACTCTCATTTCATCACATGCAAGACTGCATCATCTCCTTCATGACTGTGCATCCATTGAAGTGAGACTCTTTAGGGCAGCATTATCCAGGGGATTTTGGAGTCAAGGAGCTAGGAGATCATTTGGAGGGCCATTTGAGGATGATTATTGGAGTTGGGAGAGCAGAGATTGATAGGATTAGTCACAACAACATAATTTGAATTTGGAGGAGGGCCAAGTTATGAAGGGTCAATTTTTGAAGGTTGTAACTAAGGGAAACCCTTTATGGGTTTTTTTGGGTTTTGGGAAAGGATCACAATCCCAAATTCCTAAAAAAATTGGGCACTCTAGAGTGGGAAAATTAGGGGGTGAAGTCAAGAAACAATGTAGTTTTGGAGCAACAACACAGTTTTTTGGAGGAGGTGGTTATTGTGGTCGTTGAGCATTCTTGTACTCATCATCTAGTGCTTGTAGATTACCTTGTGCAAGCCCAGGTGCACTTTCTCCAACTCATTTGTACCACAACAAAGATTATTAATAAAATTCAGCCAGTTTGGGGATTTGCATAATTTTGGTTTATGTGTATGCATTTCTAAAATTTTATGTGTTATTATATTTGCATGTCTTTATTATCATTGTAAAATTTCCACTAGGAATATTACATCAATAATGGAATTGGATGAACACCATGTATGCAAGGAGAAAACATGATTAGATGGATCTTCTTCGTATGCATTGTTGGCCATGTGGGATCGTGGAGAAGAGGATCATTGATAACTTGGCTAAAATCTGGGAGACTTAAACTAGCCATGAAAGGAAGCAAGGGAGTAGGAGTGACCACATTGGTGGGGGTAACCTGGTTAGCACCTAGGTTACCACCTTGGGTTCCCGCACCCACATTGGTGCCTAACATGGTGGCGATATGCAGTTGAGAAGGCACAGAATCAGAGGATGAACTAGATGAATCAACATAATCAGAATGATGACTCAATGCACGACTGGGAGGATGAACTCTAACTTGACGAGGAGGAATAATATGTGAGGGTGAAGACCTCGAATTTGACGCGACAAACGCCTTGGAGGCACAATGGTGTCTAAAATAAAGGGTGATGATAAGAATAAAAGAGAAATAAACAACAAGCAAACACCTAGTGCAGTGATGCCAAGTGTAAACTAACTATTTTAATGATGTTACTCAAATAAAGAAAACACGTCCTATCAAAGAAAAAGACCTCTAGCCTATAGGTGATCTAAATCCTCAAACAATCCTAGATCTATTGTTTCATATGGCCTTCCAAAGAACTTCTTACTTAACAGAATCTGATCCCTCCAAGTAGAGTTGTCTAGAGAAAGGTGGGGTAGAGGACCAACTGCTTCCCATAGCCAGTCCTATAAGGTGTTTTCCTAAGATTAGTCACTACGGTTACCTTCATCCCACGGGGGTGGTCGAGTCTTGAGCTTCTTGATAGTCAATCACTAAATGGAATTCCATGCCACGGGTTGGGTAGCCCTGAGGAGAACTACTCGCATGATGACCTAACCTAACCCCCTCTGAATCGGGTTTCTGGTGCACCCCGACTTTGACCGTGGGATGGTGAAGGATGTTAAGCTCCCTAATATGTCAACTTCTGTGTCTCAATGAAAGTGACTGATGGGTGTTATTAGAAGCATATCCCACCGATCCTACACCTAGACTACAAGGGTTGTTTGGCCCTGATGCCCAGGTGGGCTTAATCTATGTGTGTTAATTTATTAAGGTGTAGTGTTTCAAGTCTTGGCTTGGCGGTGTTAACGGAGCTCATGTTCACTTAAGGTGTAAGTGTATGAAAATGATGTGTCAAGTCGATGAGTTAATTAAGCATGTTTCATGATGTCATATGCTGCTAAAATTAAAATGCTGAAATATTGTAAATACATCTAAAAATGACAAAAAAATAAATAGTTAATCAAGCACACGAAACCCCACCCACAAGGGTTATTAAGCAGCTAAGCAAGAGATGGAAAACAAGCTACTCAAAGACACATAAAGAGTTCTAAAAGATCTAATGTCAAGGGATTGGGATCTAAAGGCTCTAATTTCCTATAAATGGTGCAGACAAACAACAAAAATAAAAGGTGATAAATGCTTCAAAGGATAGATGTGAAGCTCTAAAACCTAAGATGCTCAAGGGGATCCTAAAGGGGGGAAGGAAAAACCCAAACTCTAAAGGGATAAAATGTAAAATAAACCTATACAACAGATCTGAAAAGTAATGGATCGGATTTGAAAACTAGTGGTTGAAAATGTTGAAAACCCTAGACTCCTCACTCAACAAATTTCTTCCTAATGATGTGGAGGTGTACTCTAAATCCCAGGGGGATTTTTCCTTCCTCAAAGAGAGAAATCAAGCGGATCCAGGCCTAAGGGAGACTGAACACAAAGATGAGGTATCCAAATCAATCTGTAGACAATGCTTTCGACAAATCTGTAAAAAAATTGAATTTTTTTTAGAAAATGTACAAAACGCAGGAACTAACCTGTTTCTGAGGAAAACATAATTTTCTAACCAGAAAGTGCACTCTGCAACTCACTTATGGGGCTGAAAATTGTGCTCTGTTCCCGGGAGTCTCGATCGATAGATCTCACACAGATTTTGCCATCTCCTACTCGGCTGGTACCTCTGACCTGTGGAAAAGACCAGAAACCCACCAAAATCTGAAAATTAGACAAAATAGGGTTTAATACTGTAAACATAAATTGAGAGGCTAAAAATAGTTGAAGAAAACCCTGAAATTTTCTGAAACTTCTGTCACCCAAGAATGTTGTTATTACACCAGTGGAGTTGTCATTTGTTAGTGTGAAAATTCTTGGAAGGTGTACCAAAAATACTTCACTTAATTCACTAGGTGACAAGTGACCCTAACAACAAGTTGACGACCGTTGTCATCTTATATCTGTAACACAAATAGAAAACTTGCAGTAAAAGAAGATACGATCCAGAACATAGAGCCGCAATACAAAATATCCAGTATAATAACCCAATTAGAAAGACTATTTTAAATGAATAAATCTTTTATTGATAACACTTGGTCAAGGAGATTTACAGATTGGTCTGTAAGTCCCCCTTTGTGGGATGGGTCCTTTGATATCCTTGATGCTTCAGAAATCGATTCTCTCTCTCAATATGTGAAAAACCCAAACAAAAGTACAGAATTCAAAATGGGAGCTCAAGAAAAATGACGATAACATTGACGATGATTATGATCATGGTGAAGAATGAATAAAAAACCGTTCTTTTTATAGCAAAGTATGGAGTTAATCTCGAAAATGGAGAATAATGAAATATTATTAACCAAATCCAAATCTAACTACTTAGAATACTTTATTATATATATTGGAGAGAGAAAAGGTATTTAAAATGGTTAGATAGCTCTATTTAGAACTAATTAACAAATAAAATGATTTATTAATTATTTCGCAAGAAATAAGAAAAGTGTGAAATCAAATAATTATTAAATAGTGATTTAAATATTATTTTACAGAAATAGGATTTATAATAAATACAATTTATTTAAATATTCCTAAGGGATTTAGTCAAATGTAACAAGGAATAATTATTAAATAATCATTCCTATAGAAAATTAAATAAATAATGATTTATCTAATTATGGTTTTTTTTTTCAATTCAAATCGGAAAATAGTTTAATAAAAGTGGTTTACTAAATTATTTTCCACATTAAACTCGATTTTCTGATGACCTAATCGTGCGCATGGCTGGACTGCGGCTACCCTAACTGCATTCTCCCTTCCTATCGAGCGGTTCCTTGCCATAATGGATCTTGGATGTGGCTCTGAGGCCCCTCCTTCCTCGCCTCCTGAAGTCGAAGCATTTAGGAATTTAATAGCAGTAGCTGGAAAAAGAACGATCTCTGGATCACAGCAGAAGTTTGTGAAAAAAGTGGATAATATCCCCACGGTGGTATTGTCGGTGGAAGAAACTTGTAGATCAGCATTGAGTCTAGCCGAAAGGGGTCTTATTGGCCAGTTCATAGGGCTATGGCCATCCCCAAAAGCAGTAGAAGAATGGGTCAAACAAAACTGGATTCCGTTGGTTTCAGAAGGAATTAAAATTCACTTTGTCGGCAAAGGGTTCTTCGTCTTTGTGTTCAACAATGCGGAAGACAGAAGTCTGATCTTCAGGAACGGGCCATATTTTATGGGCCCCCAAGGGCTTTATTTGAATAAATGGTCACCAGATTTCAATCCAGCACAAGATGTGCTCACAGCAATTCCAGTGTGGGTACGCCTCCCTCATCTCCCTCTTCATTGCTGGAACCAGAGATCGCTGCAGTATATAGGCAATGCCCTAGGCAAATATATAGACCAAGTGGTGAGAAAAGACCAATACTCTTGTGCTCGAATCTATGTCGAAGTTGACTTGGAAGTCGATTTACCTGAAGCCATTAAACTCTTGGTTGCAGATTGGACCCACATCTAAGAGCTTGACTATGAACAACTTCCCTTCAAATGTTGACACTGCCACGAGTACGGGCATTTCACAAGGTATTGCAAGAAGAAGAGCAAGGAGACAACAGAGAAAGACAAAGGAGAACAATGGAAGCAAGTAAAGAAACCAGCACACAACAGGTAGAATAATAAATCCAAAGGCAAAGAGATGGGGAAAAGAACCGGGCAAGACAGTGGAAACCCTCAAATCTCAAGGAGTGTGGAACCAAACAAGACTGAGGAAGATAAAAACTCCTTCGAATGTCTCAACACTTCTCCAGAACCACCAGAAGCAGATCGGGAAGGACTCATCCAGACGAATGTCTTCGCCTCTCTGGTTTCAGGTAATGTGAAAATCCTCCCCTCAAGTCCGGTTCTAGGTAGTAATTCCTCTCTGTCATATGCAGATGTTATATATATATAATATATATATATATAATATATATATATATATATAATATATATATATATATATATATATAATATATATATTATATATATATATATATAATATATATATATATTATATATATATATAAAAAGACCTTAGAGAATTCTGGCTCATTGGAGGATGAGACCTTCGAGAGGCCCTCAAAGAGAACTGGAAGGAGAACACACAAGGAAACTAGAGAAGAAGAAGCAGAAAGACAAAAAACCCTAGGGAGTCAAGCCACCATCGAGATGACTCTCAGGAGAAGCACCAGAACCAGACCTCCCAAGGGAGGTGGACCCATCCCAACAAGCAGTAAGTAATGCAGTTGGTCTCTTGGAACTGCAGGGGATTGGGGAATCCTTCAAAGGTAGAAGCTATTAAAGACTTATTAAAAATGGAACCCACAGACATTCTCATGCTCTAAGAGACAAAAATAGAGGGGGAGCTCCTTCTAAATACAAGCAACACAAAATGGAAATTTGACAATGGGAAAGCAGTAAGCGCCATAGGCTCGGCTGGAGGAATATGCACCTTTTGGTCTTGACAAATCTTCTCGTTAGAAAGATCCTATGAGACACAGCATTGGATCTTCACCGAGCTTCGACATACCTCAAGCAATCTCATCTTAACTCTCTTTAACTTGTATGTTCCTGTACACTATGCTGAAAAGAGAGAGTGTTGGAAGTCACTCTCAGAATTTTTAGAACTTCATAATCCAAAGAACATTGTCATAGGAGGAGATCTGAACATTATTATGGATCCCAAAGAGAAGAGAGGAGGTTCTTATACCAGGGATCCTATGCTCTACATAGTGGAAAACCTCATGCTTCAATGGGATCTGGTAGATTTCAAGCTAGTGAAAGGAGAATATCCCTGGACCAACAATAGAATAGGGGAAAATCATATCTCAGCCAGGCTGGATAGATTTATCACCCACAGTTCAATAATGATGGATAGAAGAATCATCTTCTCCAAGATTCTTCCAAAATTAACCTTGGACCACAAGCTAATACTTCTCTATTTGAAAGAAGAAGAGGACATAGGCCTACTTCTTTTTTGATTTAGTCCTCTATGGGCTGAAAGAGAAGGGTTCTTTGAAACAGTTCAAACAGCCTGGCAAAAAGAAGTAATAGGCTCCCCAAGCTTTGTGTGGGAGCAAAAGTTAAAAATGCAAAGTATGCCTTGAAAGATTGGATAAAGAAGGCTTTAAAAATTCCTACCAGCCTAAGGAATGAAGTTGTCCCACAGCTGGCTGAAATCCAATTTGATTTGGAAAAGACTGAAATCTCCTCATTAGACATTGACAAAGAAAAATATGCTTAAAGGAATACTTATAGTTACTTCAGGAGAGAAGAAGAATATTGGCGAATCAAGTCTCGCGGCTTGTGGTTAAAAGCTGGAGACAGAAACACTGCATACTTCCACAAACAGTATAGGGCTCACCTTTCGCAAAACCACATCGCTGAAATCACCACTTCCAGTGGGCAGGTGTGCAAAGGTTTTGATCAGATAAAGGAAGCAGCTGGGAACCACTTTCAGACTCTTCTCAGCACTGAAAGGGATGGGTGCGAAGAGTACATAAATGATTTCCTCATTGATATCCCAAACCTAGTTAACACATATGACAATAACATGCTATTGAATCCCATCTCGAAAGAGGAAATCTCTAGAATAGTGTGGTCCATGGAGCCCGACAAAGCTCTTGGGCCAAATGGGTTTTCAATTCATTTTTATAGACTATGCTGGGAGATAATTAAATCAGACCTTCTGAGAATGATTCATGGATTCCTGAGGGAAACTAAGGTCGGAGGTGGAACCAATTCCACCTTCCTTGCCTTAATTCCCAAGGAAGCGAACCCTGGGTCTTTTGAAAGATATAGGCTGATCTCGCTATGCAATGCCTCCTATAAGATTCTGGCTAAACTCTTGGCAAATAGAATCAAACCTCTGCTGCAAAAATTAATTTCTCCAACTCAAGGGGGTTTAGTGAAAGGAAGGCACATCCTGGACAATGTAATTCAAGTCTAAGAAGCTCTGCATTCCAACCATTCCCAAAAAGAACAAGGTATGCTGATCAAAATGGACATGTCTAACACTTTTGATAGAGTTAATCGTTCATTTTTGTACAGGGTTCTTTTATCCTTTGGTTTCAGTCAGGAGTTCATTAATCTCATCAAAGCCTGCATAGAAAAGATCTGGATCGCGCCTTTGGTAAATCGAAGGCTTGCTAACTACTTCCAAGCCACCAAGGGATTGAGGCAAGGTTGCCCTCTTTCCCCCTTCCTCTATATTCTGATGGCAAACTCCTTGAGTAGAAAGCTTTCTTTTGAAAAACAAGCTGGCAACGTTCCTGGGATTCGAATAGTAAAAGGAATTGAACCCGTGAACCATGCTCTGTTCGCAGATGACTCCATAATGCTTGGAGGAGCTTCTCTGAGAATAGCAAATTCTTTTAAAGTCATCCTCCAAAAATTTTGTAGCACCTTGGGAGCCCTTATAAGTGAGAGGAAAAGCGTTGTCTTTGGATGGAACATAGATCAACACACAATTGAGAAAATTGCAAACCACTTAGGCTTTGTTGGGCACATTTCTTGGGAAAAAATAAAATACTTAGGCCTTCCTCTAACGCTGGGTTCCAATAGAAACCAATTGTGGGAGGAAGTTATAGCAAAATTCAAGAAGAAAATCGTTGTCTGGGGAGGTTTTTGGCTCACCACAGGAGGCAAGCTCACTTTAATCAAATCTGTTCTTTTGGCACTACCTACTTTCCAGGCTTCTCTAATGCTGGCTCCAAAAGCAATCTCCGATCAGATTTCAAGGCTCATTCGTGATTTCCCGTGGAATGGAGGTTGTGGAAGCAATAACCAATTTCACTTAATAAACTGGGACATGGTGAAACGACCTATCGTGGAAGGTGGATTGCAAATTAGAGACCCCACGCATGCCAATTTAGCAATGGGATGCAAGTTATTATGGCAGATCCACGTAGAGCCTAGCCACTCGGTCAACCAATTAATCAAACTTAAATATCTCAACAATCAGTCGTTGAGGCAATTCACGGTGGAGAAAAATCCAAAAGGATCTTTGGCTTGGAAGTTGTGTAGCAGAGGCATTGAATTTTTTAGATCCTATCTGTATCGGATTCTTGGCAATGGCAAAAACACAATGCTATGGAGAGACAACATTATGGGCCATCCTCCTCTTGCAGAAGTTAACGAAATCTCTGAGTTAAGAGCATGGTTACATGAGAAAGGAATCAGGAAAATAAAAGACATCTCAGAATGGGACAACCATGGGAACTGGCAGCAATGGAAGTTTCCTAGAACTCCTAAACATTTACAAATGCAATTGGAAATTATTTTTGAAGCAATCTCTGATTTTTCACCGGTCCACAAGGAAGAAGAAGATTCCTGGGGCTAGGGCAAGACTAGGGTCTATTCGGCAGCTCAAGGCTACATTCAGGTGCAAATTAGGAAGGAATCGACTCACTAGGAATAATTTTGGAAGCAGGTTTGGGATAGCTTCAACATCCCCAAAATTAATTTCTTCTTTTGGACTTTGTTGCACAAGAAAATTCTGACCGGAGAAAACTTGTGCAAAAGGAATATAGTAGGTCCCCATCGCTGTGTGTTATGCAAATGCGCAAAGGAAACTTCTGATCACTTATTTATAGAGTGCGAGTTCGCGAAGGAGGTCTAGTCCCTTTTCCTGCATGGGCTGAATGTTTGCCCTCCATCTTAGGTCTCGATTGTCTCAATGTTTACCTCTTGGAAAGACAGTTATCCTCATAGTATCACTAGAAAGTCTCTTTGGCACCGAGTGTGGATTGTTGCCCAAAATATGTTTGCTGGAAGCTTTGGCTTGCCAGGAACAATATCATTTTCAACAATACAGATTGGTCTCCAACAATGGTGGCTACCCGAGCAAAGGGTCTGCTCTTAGAAACTTTGAATCATTTCCCCGTCAAAGATGACAGTTCCCTTCTAATTGAAGAAAGGACGTGGTTGGATGCTTATTCCAGCAAGGTCAGAATCAAAGCAAATCCTCGCCCAATTCAAAAGGAAAGATGGAAAATTCGAGATTCAGAGGACAACTTTCAACATTGGTGGAGATCCCAGCGCAAGTGCATAATATTCTTCAATGGTGCTTCAAAAGGCAACCCAGGAAAGTCAGGAGCGAGCGGGGTGATTTTTTCACCAATGGGAACAAAGAAGATAGTTTCAGCTGGGGGCTTGGTCAGAGAACCAACAACCAAGCAGAAATTCTCGGCTTATTGAAAGCTTGTCAAATGGTGAGAGAGGAAAGTCCAAGAGAAATATTAGTCTTTGGAGACTCAGAAGTGCTGATAAAAGCGCTCATTAGTGAGAAAGAGCTAAAGGATCCGGTGCTAAAAAAGCTGCTAACAATACTAAAGAGAATTCTGAGAGAAATTCCCTCGGTTCAATTTTACCATATTCTCAGGGGTTTAAACAAGGAAGCGGACAGATTGGCAAATATAGGATGTACGTTGCAAATTGGGATGATAAGTACAAATGTTGATTCCCCGATCAAGGCAATAATCCCCTAAGTGGGAAGGTTGTGCTTCTGACTTTCTGAAGAATGTATTTTGGTTGTTTGGCGTAGCCCAACCTGATTCTCTCTATAAATAAAACATAACCGTTTCATTTAAAATATATATATATATATATATATATATATATATATAATATAATATATATATATATATATATATATATATATATATATATATATATATATATATATATATATATATATTATATATTATATATATTCCACAGTGAAAGTGATTTTACTATGGTAAAATTAAATCTACATGGTGTATTTCGATCCACCTAATTAGAAATGGCTAGGTGATCATTTTTTGGTGATAACAGGGTTTACCAAGTAACTGTGAACTTCAAAATATTGTTTCCAGTACGTGTAGGAAATCTCCATGAATGTTGTGTTCGGTGTATCACAGATAACAATGCAGCTGACTCGGTTACCTATGGTAGGATAAAAACCTATAAGGGACTTCCAAAATATACCCGAAGGTATGCAGAACCACAGTCCATGGTAGTGTTGTCTAATGCGTATCGTACGATAGGAAATATTTTGATACAATTTTCATACGGGGAATGCCATCCAATAGACCCGAAGGTATGTGGAAAACAATCCTATATACTTACATACGTGGAATATTAACTAAGCCCAGAATGTAACACAAACAAATAACAATAACTCCTACATTTAATGACGTCGGAACATGCCCTTATCTGTTTTGTTAATGTTCCAAATGCTCCTTAGGTTAATTGAGTAAAAATTAGAAGTTGACCTTCAATTATGTTTTAGTTTCAAGGCTCGCGCTACAAGTTCACCTGAATTCCCTCTGATGCAATTAGTATAATAACTATAACTCTCTTTTTTCAATGAACAACTATCTACGAGAAGGAAGAGATAAATAATGATGCAACAATCAAAGATGTAGCAAACAAGAGCTTCCTTATCAAATCTTTTAATGTACTATTCCAATTCAATTCAAAGCCCTAAAAGATGCTAAACCATGCAATGTGATATATGCACAATACCCTTGAAAGTTATGCAAATGTAATATATACAATAGAACCCTTCAAAACAAACACAAGATGATTCTAAATCAACTAAAGAACAATATAACATGACTACTTATGAACAACAATACGTTCCTTCTCTAATGTAATAAAAGAACCAATCAAGTGTGAGTAAAGGAAATTCCCAATGAAATCAAATGTAATCTAAGATTTCAATAACAGAGGACTCAAACTAAAATTAAGCGAAAATTCCAAATATCAAAAGAGATGGCACTCAAAGGCAATTAACACTGAGATGCAATTTAGCGAAGTGAAAGCAAAAATACTAAAAAATTGTTAAGAAATTGAAAATTTTCTTTTATTTTCCTTTTCAACTTCAAATGCAATGAAAATGCAAATGAAGCTAGATAAAAGAACTCACACAAACTACAAGTGTAAAATGATTTTTTTTTTTTTTTAATCCAATCAATAATCAAGCTCAAGTGTTTACAACCCTAATGACAAGAAGAAAGCAAAAATTAAACAAATTCTCATCAAAGGCAAACAAAATCGAATGTAAACACTATGATGGCTTTATAAAGACACAAACAAATTTAGAGACCCTAGAAAACCTTTTGGATCAAAGTAGAATGAAGAGAAAGGCAAAGAAATGCACTTTTTTGCATTCTACAAGACCATCGCATGTGCAGAGTGGGCATCAGTGCGAACCATTGCACTTCCAAGGAGGAGAAACTATGTTGAGTCGCTTTGTCTCAAAACAAAGAGTGCGTTGGGGCTAATTTGGTCAAAATACGACACATAGAACCCTACCAAGCTCAAAATTGTGTTTTCTTAAGGTCAAACACTATTTGAATAAGTCAATTAAGGTCACTTTGAAAGGTAAAAATGCTTAGGCCAAGGAAACCACTAAGGGAAATCTCGATCCCCAGTGGAGTCGACAATTTGTTATGTGGAAAATTCAATTTTGTGAAGAAAAATGAACTCCCTAGATCTAGTGGTTTGGTCTATAACAAAAAGGGAAAAAAGATCTTTGCTATCCTTGGAGAGATTATATTATGGAAAAGAGACCTACTTGGAATATGTAGCAAGTCTTCCTCTCCTCCTTGCTTGTAAGCTCCAACTCTAGCTCCTCATAATATAAATGGAACCTACAATAATGACTAAAATAAGAAAAGGAACTACAATATCCACATAGAAAAATCCAATATCTCTAATCAATGAGCCAACATGGAATTGAAATACATAAGCATCAACATGGCACAAGTATAGGAAAACAGAGTGCTTTTTGTATTAATAAATAAAGGAGAAAGTTACAACCATATATAGAAGTTGGCTTTGTAGATGTATCCCCAATTGTCTTGTCCTTCCTTACCATAAAGCAAATCTTCACACTCAACCTTAATGCATAAATGGATGATGACTCCTTAAGCTCAAAGTAACAGCATGAAGGCACTATTAATCTCCAAAAGCCAACCTAATAATCTCCAAAAGCCAACATAGACTCTATGGGAGGTAGCAAATTTATAGGGTGAAAGTGGTAGTTTAAGATTTATCAATCTAGGCTTGAGATCCACATATGAGGGAGGATAAGCTATATGGATAAGATACAAGACCACTATAGTAGGATTAGATAGGAATTCGAGATCTATATCCATGACAAATAGTTAAAATCACCTTAAAAGCTCCTGGAAGGAGAAGATTCAAAAATGTTTTTTTAATTTTCCTAAAATTCTAGATAGGCATGCAAGGTGCGTTGGGGCTATTTTTTTTTTTGAGTTGATTGGCACATAAACTTATACTTTTTGGAGAGGTGATGCTTAGGGCTTTGCAAAGCGATAATGGAAAAGTGTCCAAGGATGTTGATTGATCAGGGATTTAGGTCTTTTGGGCGGATGTGACAAAATGACCTATAACAATGACTATACTTATATAATCTACTATATGTTAGTGTAGGTTACAATATATAGTTGCATTATTGTGTGTGCATCCTACTTTATTCAATATTCATGTTGATGTGTATGCATAGTCTATTAGATTGAATTTGCAACTAGCTAAGATTTTCTTTCAAGTATTGTTTTATTACTGCACGAGTGATCATCAACGCCTTCCTCACGTGTTATCAACAAGTTGATTTGCGTGTACAGGTAATAGATATATGAGCCCAGGGATCACTAGGGTTCTCATGAACTCCCCATTTGAGTATATGGATCATGCGCTCTATGGTGACCACGTGTCCTTGAGTTGGAGTCAAATGTCACCCCGTGAAAAGTGGGTAACCCCATAGGAGAATAGTTTTCACTTTCTTTGGACAATTGGCCAACTGGCAGCTCTACATTCACTTAGTACATGGTGATATGCTATATTCCGTGGCCACTTGGACCAGTTAGATACCCCTCACCATATGACATTCCTCTTAAGGGAAGGTGGGTCATCAATTGGCAAGTACTTTAATCATTTTGCAATAATGTAGTTTTACTTGATATTTTTGGCCTTTCTAACATGGATTAAGGGGCCATTTGGATGATTAATCGATATTGACTACAAACTTGTTCTCTTACTTTGTTAGGGAGGTTAGTTTTTTATCCTAGTCCAATGGGACCTCCTATGAGGCCTTAGGGTTATAAGAGGGGCACTACTTGGGAGACTTGGATTGATGTAGCGTTTCCAAATTTTTCCCATGCTTATCACTTTCCACCATTCCCCATATTTGATATCCTTCCTTTCGCCTTGTAGTCATTAGTTCACCAAGATTGGTACCCTCATATCCTCATCCTTGAATATGTGCTAGAAACTTTTCCCTGGAGGTTGATGCAACTAAAAGAAAGGAAAAAACATATGGCCACAAAAAAGAAGAAGTAAAAATTTAAAATATGGTCGAGACATTAACTACTGTGTGGGCAAATGCCTAGTAAGAGCTTTACCCTCCTCATCAGCCATCACTTAGTTCTTGAGCACTTTATGCTCCATCACATAATAAAGGAACCTTTGCATGTCCAAACCTTTATAAGCGATAAGTTGACTCATCATTAGGGGGTAAATAAATGCTAAATAATTAAAAACAAGATTGGATACCTAAGTTATGCTCCCTGCAAAATAAATGTAAAAAATAAATAAAAGGCACACTGGAGGGGTGGAAAAAATAGATTGAGGAAGGGGGTAACTCATGCCTCCATTATTTCTCTCTCCTTACATCTATGCACTCAGGACAATGGACCTCCATCAGTTGGTCCCATAACCATGGCAACTTGCCTCAAGAGATTTCCCATCCATAACCATTATTATCACGAGCACCTATAGATTGAAGGATTAACCTAGTACATGTCACCTCTCCTTAGGGGCTAGAAGCACCTAATAGGGTTAACCATCTAGTCATACCTAACATAGGCAAGGAGAATTTTTATGGGACTTGATCTAGTTATATATTTAAAGGTGGTCGCAATTCAAAATGTTATTATGCCATTAATAATTAAGTATGGCCCACTATGATGCATCTATGGTCATTATTCCTGATGATTGGTGGATTTCACTTGATCTTGAAATGGTTTTGCAAGGTGGTTCCACACAATAATAGAGGCCTTTAAGGCCACAATGTATGTCTCCACTACACACCATGTCTAGGTCATTTTACATTTTCAGAGAGCAATGATGACCTTGCAAATACAACATTGCCCCTCCAAACCAGAGTATTGGGCACTTTGATGACTCTAATAGATGATTAACATTTTACAATGCCCCTAGATGGCGAAATGTTGAGTTTCTATTAATTCTTGTTGTATTTTCTTGATGTTATTCCTCGTAGGGCTAACATGCCCCCATGTTGGTCTTGACACTATTTGATGGACATGACATGATTGAGAGGCTAGATGATGATGGTCATTCCCATGATGACAAGGAAGAGCTTGCACTTGCACTTGGAGCCCCAACACTTGAGAGAGAGGATGCCACATCACCCACCTGGTGCTTGAGAGGGTGATGTAGGGCACCCAAAGCATGGTTTTGACACATGGAGGTATTTTGAGGCACTTCTTGAGGTCTTCCCCTCAAGGATTGGATTTTATTATGATGATGGGACATCCCACTAGCCCGTCCATGCACTTTTATACTATTTATGGCCCAAAAAGGATTTGATGTCATGCTTATGGAGGATATTGACCCAAACATGTGGGATTTTATGGCATTTTTTTTTTTAAGCTACGAGGTTGGTTTGTAACCCCTTGTCTTGGAAAACACTCAAAATTAAACTTACATATGGGCTTGTAGGCTAATGTTATGTTGTAAAATGAAGGGATGTACCTCATATAAATAGAGGATCTCTTCATTCTTTATTTTAAATGATCACACTCGAGATTCCAACCATTTCTAGGGCACCATTTAGCCTTTGTCTATTTCTCTACTTGTCGATATGTGATTTTTATGGAGCATTTGTTATTGGAGATTAGCTTTTGCATTGGATATGTCTTTCTAGTATTGAAATAAGGTATTTTCATGGAAGAAATTGTAACTTGGTTGCTTATTTTTAATATTTTGCATGTAAATGAATTAATGTTAGTGTTTTTCTATTATTTGTGACTAAAAGCATATTATTTGTGGGAAATATTTGTTAAATTTTGCATGTCAAATATGATCTTCCTTGAAATCCATAAGAGAACTTCTAGTGTACATCTCCTAGTTAATTTTTCCCCTCACAATTAAGATAGGTTTTATAAAGTGGAAAAAAAAAATTAATTCCCCCCTTACTCCAATCATTTGCTATTTATCTCTAAAATTTTCCTCGATAATCTATCACCCAAGTAGGATTAGGCACCCGTGAATTTTACGTTGATCAAAAACCTCCAAAGATTAGATAGCGTTTTTAGAACATACTAACTCTCATATAGAGTCACTTTCATATTAGGCAAATATCTTCCTTCTTTTTATTTTTCCTAGGTTTTTAAGGCAAGCCCCTATAGAATTTTCATAATGCTAAATTGATTCAATGCCTTTGGTGGATTTATGTTTGTAGATGAATACCTAATATTTAGCTCTCTTTGCCTTTTAAATGCAAAATCAAGCTTTGTCTGTGTAAATATTCCCCTTAGATAGTTGATGCCATTTTTCCTACTCAATTTGGTACCTTGGAAACCCTAACCATAGTCTAGTTTCATCTTGAAGCCTATCTTGAGGGTTTTCTCAATTGCTTTGTTGATCTAATCTTCTAGTAAATCCTTTCCTTTGCTTTTATATGCCTAGTTATCCTTTACTGTTGTATATAAAGAAGAACTAGTTTATGGAAGTCTTTATGTAGACTGGGTGCATGATACATTGCTCCGCCATAAAAAATAATTAAGCCTTGTTCAACATAGAGTATTTCCACCTAACTCTATTTCCATCACCTTGAGCCCTAAACTTAGAGCATCCTTATAGGTGAATACTGGGAAGCCTCCCTCGTGGTAAATTCCACTAAAGAGCAGGAGGAGAATTGTTGAGATGATAGTGGCAATATCTCCTCATCATCACTATCGGCTTTGGCCCTTACCTTATGAATGTTGTCACAAGACCTGATAGATTTTGTGGCAACAATGACCATCGATCTTGTAATGGTTGCTAGGATCTTTGCACTGATGTATTGTAGTTGGTGTGTTATTATCCTTCATCTAATTCCACTTGTTCTTCCCCTCCTTGGAAGCTTCCTAGTGTTCCTTCTACCTTGATCCACTTGATTGACCTTTCTTTTAGCTTATGTTTTCCAGGTATTGTGCCTGTATGCAAGCCTCATCCACTATCTTTGGTTTGAACAACATCACAGACTTGAATAACTGGTGATGTAGACCCCCCATATACATAAGGAATACATTTGGGTTATTGGGAGACGCACCTAACATCATCTTCCTGAATTTTGAGGTGTACTCTTGTACACTCTACTCCTATCTCTACCTAAAGTAATGCCACCAGATCCGTTGGTCCTCTACATACCCGATAGGGTAGAATTGGGACTTTGTGAGAGTTTTAAAATCCTCCCACATAGTCACTGGAGGATTTCCCTCTAGCTTAAGGGTTTCCATGTGGCATTCCCACCAGGTCAGTGTATGGCCCTCTAATTTCAAATAAGAAAATGAAATTTAATGTTCCCTGATGTGGTGGACATTGAAGTCAACATCTAATTGCTACAACCAATGATTTAATTTCAAAGAATTTATCTCAACTTGATACAAATTGATGTCCACCTTTGCTTCCATCTCGAAGAGGGACTATGAATGGTTCATAAGGCTCAAAGTTGGCTACTCTTTTTCGAGTTCTTTCTTCAACTCCTTCTTCGGCTCCTGATCACCCAATTTTTCCTTTCATACAACCTTTGAGTTGAATCTCCATGTATTTCGATTAGCCCCTACTTATTGATTAGGGCTGCCATGAGGAGGGATACATTAAGTTTTATATCCATGAATTGCACTTCTAGCAACATAAATCTCTCCTTCGTCGTATCTCGAGGGATATTATGAATATAATTATTTTCCATGGCTTGGGTTTTATAGCTTCCCACTCAAATTGTTTCTTAGATCCCTTACAACTTCCCACAAATACCTAAAGAAACCTGCTTTGGTACCAATATGATATGTAAATTGTCATGGGTATTCTAGTTGACAGTTCATCACAATAAATTTATTAAAGTAAACCAAAATCTACACTATGATAGGTTAATTACTATAGATTAGAGATATATTATTATTGATTTTGTTGTTTATACACCCAATAGATAAAATGTGAAAAACAAAGAACAATTAAATACAAATACACAACAATCAAAATAAACACCAAAATATGTTATAGGAAACACATTCGAAGAGAAAACCAAACTAGAAAGTGAGATTGCTCTATTAATTGGTGAAAATTTTCAACTTATTCAAATTTGTGTCACACATTTTGACATGCCAACTTATTCAAATTTGTGCCACAAATATTAACATGCCTTAGAGTTTATACGAATTACTCATCCTGATTTTCAACCCACAACGACTAACATGTCTCAAGTGAATCATAAATGTTAAATCTAAAACTTTTGTGATCCATAAAAAATAAAAAAACCTTTATGATTAATCACATTGAAAGTGAATCACATATTAACCTACCTTTTGGTTGATCCAAATTACTCATCTTGTTTTTCATCCCACATTGATTAACATGTCTCAAGTAAGAGAGGAAAAATTAAACCTACTAACTACGACTCAAACTATTGCCGTTTAACAAATAAATAAATAACTTTAAAATTTTATTTTCTTAATTTTTTTCACCCTGTTTTGTCTTCGTCAATCAACTTTACCTTAAAGGGACTTTAAAAGAATAATTAGTTATCGACCTAATAAAATCAAATACGTAATTATCGACCTAATAAAATCAAATACGTAATGACTCCCAAAACACATTGTCGAGTGCGAGCGCACAACCACCGCTGATTCATGTCATTACGAAATGGAGTCCAACTCCTGAAATTCAGTTTTGACGTTAACACGTGGCAACTTTTCAGGTTACGATTTCGACCTCTAATTATTGCGCATGGAACCCGTTCTTGTTTGGTCCACGTGGAAAACCAGAGTAAAAACACTGAGCCGAAAACTTTAGTATACAGAGAGGGCATTATAATGCACGAAACATATAAAATTTGCAAAGACAACGTCACGTGGCAGAGCCGAGTCAGTTGCATGACCTTGTACAGGACCCTCACCACCGTTGATAAGAGTGACAGGCCTCCGAAATCGGAATCACTTTCTCGGTCAATAATTCCGGCCGATTTCTGGTAGCATTGAGGAAATTTCCGATGGACCTGAAAGTTCAGAGTGCAATCTCAGGCGCCACTTTTTAGGTCGAGAGGCACTTGGGAGCAAATTCCATTTTGCGGAAGCTGCAGACTTGGGAGGAGCGAAATAAAATACTTCTGACGTCTTTATTTATTTACCTGAAACTGCGGCCTTGGCTTTAACTCGGTAGGTTTTGGGGGCGGGGTCGGATTAGCAGTAGCGATGAATTCATCCTCGTCTTCATCTTCGGTGAAGGATGCCTCTGTCCTGCAGCTGGCCATGGCGGCCTTGCTGGGGGCCTCCGTGATGGCTGTCTCCGCCTTTTACATTCACAAACGGAGCATTGATCAGGTCCTCAAACAGACTCTGAACTCCCGCAGGCAGAAATCGACAGCCGACGAGGATGGAACCCTCGACAGCGACCCCGACGAATACGAAGATAACGACGAGTATTACAGACACAGAAGCCGCAACCAGCCCAACAAAAATGGCAGGTGGAGGAATCCAGTCTCCCCTTCGCGTAACAGAGAAAGCGGCTACTACAGGAGCTCGTCCTCAATGCCCGACGTCACATGTGCAGCCTGGTCTAATGGGGTTCGCGATAGCAGGGATCTCACAGCTTCCCTCGGCAATCTCGCTTCCATACCCGCTGGCCTTCCGCGCCTCCACACCCGACGGGAAGGTACAATTTCTGCCCAATGCTGATGTTAAATATTCAGTAAAAATTGCTGGAAATATAATTCCAGCTGAAATCAATTAAAAAATCACTATTTTTTGGATACATGTTATTTAGAGGAAAATTTTACCAAATATGATTCTGGAAAAGCTTGAATCTTAATTTTAGCAATTCTGGCTAAACATAGCTTCAGCTTTCCGTTCTGGAGGATTTCCAAATTCCTTTTTGTCTGCATGACATAACTGTGTATATTTTTCCAATTAAATTTCATTAGTTACACAAAGAAGACAAATTTTCATACGTGAAATGATTGCTAATTTATTTTATTTAGCTGTAGATATATAGATGAGTGAATTAACCTCAACTTCTAGATCCTACATGGTATTCTCACTGTCTGGGAATCTTGGCTTCTGCATATTCTATAAAACATCGTTTTATTCTATGACATTTGATTGATGAACCTTTACCGAAAATGATAGCATACTAGCATGATTGGGCAGTATTGGTCTTTACTGTACAGATATTCGGCGTAAGTACAAAAGTTGGTGAATTTTCAGTTGAGTACAGATATGGTACAGTATATGTACTTTCTGGTTGTCTTTGATGATACATATCATGTCTTTGATACCTGTCCACCCATTAACCCCTTAAAAAAAGCTCAAGCTGTAAATACCTTGAAAGAACTTAGATATCAACTAATCGTCAAATTTTAAAGGGAAGTTTTTTTTTTTTGGTTGGTTAATTCATTGTGCGGTTCCTATGGGTGAAATTCTTCCAAAATTTAGAACAAAATGCATATTTTTGTATGTATAGCATTGGATTTTCTATTAAATATTTTTTTGCATACTGAGTTGTATTCAAAATTTTATTCGTATTTGAATCTTGTCACAATGATTGATTATACCTGGACTAGTCAAGTGCATCCACAACTCAAGGGGATGTGTCAAAAAGAGTAGTTGGGTGCAACCGTGCATCTGCAACCCAGGGAGATGTGTCAAGGTTGTAACAATAATAAACTAATTTAAAAAGAATAGAGATTCTTAAAAGTGATATATATATAATATATATATATATATATATACACGAGAATAATAACATAAAAATAATAAAATAAACTGGCGTAAATCCATCTTAATCTTGAGGAAATTTTCCTCTCGGTCTTGTCTAGGTTACTTTTCTCTCTTTTATGTGCTTTGGAGTCTGGACACTTGGGTTGACATGGATCTTTGGAGTGACAACTTCTTTCGTTTCTGGCCTTTGGACTCGTGTCACAACCCAGATATTTTTGTTCTTTCACATTCAATAATGAGTCGAAGAAAGTATAATTAACTTGTGTGCAGATCCATTAAGGGCTATGCCGCTTCTTTACCTATATGCTATTCTATGATTGATACATGTCAGTAATATTGGATTGGGGCTATGCATGCATAGTGAATGTGGTATGATACCATATGTATATTACTGACATGGGATAATTAAATTATTAATGTAGGTGTTGCATAATGAAAGAAGGCATATGCCATTTTCACTTCATTAACTATCTAATAATCTTGATAAGAGGATAGGAACAAGCATGTGCCATTTAAGAGAGCTTTCGTATCATGTGAAATTCTCTCTCTCTCTCTATATATATGAAAAGTACAAATTAGGAAAAGATAAATGACGACCTCATTATTTATTCTTCATCATTTCAACACATGAAAATTCATTTATGTCCAAGTATAAAACCAAAATCGTCTTCTTATACAAAATAACCTAATTAGTAGAGCAGATTAGGGCCTAGCTCATTTAAAGGGACCTATGTGTTAAAACTGCGCACCTAGCCCATAGATGGATACTAGGAAATGGCACCACATGTCAAGATGAAGAAGCCCTACTTTATCATACTGATAATAGCATGAAAAAGGACTTACATGTTAAAACTTAGCACCAAGCTCATACATAGATACTAGGAAATGACACTACATGTCAAGATCATCAAACCCTACATCATCATACTTCTAATCACATTAAAAAAGACTTTAATGTTAAATCTTAGCACCTAGCTCATACCTAGATACTAGGAAATGGTGTTACATGTAAAAACTTAGCACCTGGCTCATACATAGATACTAGGAAATGGTGTTACATGTTAAGTTCAACAAGTCCTACATCATCATACTTTTAGTAGCTAGTAGTGTCATAGTTTTATGTTGACTTTTAGAACCCCACAACATTGCAGGCCCTAAAGTAGAAGAACATTTTTTAGCTATAGAAGAATATTGTTAATGTGGAGAAGACAAAGGCAAGATTTTTTGGAATGCTACATCCAAATCATTGCTCAAGATTTTGCATCCTATCCTTTGCGATCCTTGAAATGTACTCATCCTTCTTGTTGGAGATGAGCTATAAATTGGAGTTAATGTAGATAGAATTTTTAACTTTGTACAAATCCAACTTATTGTGCCGTAACAAATGGATAAACCTTAAATTGCTTTAGTACGTCTTGATGAATTGTTAAATTGTGCAAGAAGATGAACGGTTAGGTTGATTAGTTTTTCCAATTTGATATGATAAATTGACCACCAAACAACTAGTCCATTGTCATCTTGTCACCAATGGTTGTTATATCTAAAGATGAGGTTGTTTTGGAAGTAAACTCTTCAAATTGGGTCTAGACTCTACACCAATGCAAGCTTTCTAACATATGGGAAGATCTTTTGAATCAATGCCCTCTCTCTCATCGATAGCCCCTGTTTGTTTGTGTGAACTTTCTTTTGAGCAAGTCTATTGAGCAAGAATGTATGTCCTCATAGTTTACCATCTATTAAAAGTTTATTCCATATGTGCGACATGTCTATTGGTCACTTATTTAAAATTTGCGAGAAGATGTGTTCGAGGTTGATTGGCTAATCCATGCAAGCTAAAGCAAATGTGGTAGCCAAACAATTTCCTTCTATTATCATTGGGGCCAATCATTTGTAGGCAAAAGGCTTGGAATGTGACCTATCCTCTCATCGAATTTTCTATTTTTCCGTTGTTCATTTACTTATTTTTGGTTTGGTAGTAATTGTTTGTAGATGATATAAATCTTTTGAGTTATTGTTCATGGTATGTTGGTTATGAAAGATGATACTTTACATTTAGGAGGTATCCTAATTTAAAGTATATTAATGTATTGCACCAACATGTGACCGGATTTCTATCTAGGAGCTTTAGAAAAGGTGGCCAAGGTAATATGAGCATAGAGTGGAAATGAGGAATTTGGAGAGGGAACACTCCTTTTCACTTTCAGTAGGAACTCTAGTCCTTCCTATTACCTACCCCTTGTTTGACTCCTAAGCCTTTATATTGCTTCATCTATCTCTGGTCTTGAATGCCGAACTCATATTAATTATCTATTTATAATTTTATATAGAGGATAATGTTCATTATTTACAAGTAACTCTAACTTTTAACTTAACAAAGTGTCATAGAAACTATTCCTCTTCTAGTTGGTTGAAGTTTAAAAATTAAAGTTGATGTTGATATTGATTGTCAAATTTGATATTGACATCAATGTTTTTAGTCATCGGTCCTTTGACTTGTTAATCTAATATGGATCAGGCATCCCCCTTTTGGTGATGATGTCCTATTTGTCTTGGCCACCAAAGGAGGAGTTTCCTTTACTCTTTTGTAACCACATGCTTGCTTGTGGAAAGTGTCCTTAACTTTGCTTATTGTTTGTCATGAACCTTGCGCCTTAAAAATGATAAGAAACCAATAATTACAGTCCACTTCGAAGGGGAAACCTCCTTTTACAATGAATGCAATGTACAAGACAATGCTTAATGATCCTAAGACTAGGTCTCCTTACTATATATATAGGAGACAAAGGGCATGATTATAATAAAACAAGACCATGAAAGGTTCTAGCCGACCTCTTAATATAATAATTGAACTAATAATGAATGCTTATTATGACCTCAATATAGGGCCGAAGGGCCATAACATAGCCCCTCTCTTTAAAAAAAACTTTGCCCTCAAAGCTTGTAATTGAGGGTGTTTCTTCATGAATTGTTCATTTTCCCATTTAGCTTCTTCTAAAGGCATGTTCTTCCACTTGATTAGGTACTCCATGATGGTTCTATTTCGAAGAGATAGAGAACATTGATCCATAATATTTTTTGGTTCAAGAATCAACTTCCCTTCATCTAATTGTTGAAGTTTTATTTGCACTAGCATAGTTTGTCCCACAACTTTTTTTAGGCAAGATACATGAAAAACCTTACAAATGCGAGAAGAAGGGAAATCTAACTCATATGCCACTTGTCCAGTCCCGTGAATAATCTTGTCAGGTCCATAAACTTTTGGAGCTAATTTCTAATTCTTATTTTGCTTGAGTGTAGATTATTGATAAGGTTGTACTCTCAAAAATACCCAGTCACCCTCCTGAAATTGCCTTTCACTTTGATGTTGATCTACTTGTTGCTTCACCTTGTTTTGCGCCATTTGAAGGTTTTCCTTAAGATTTTCCACCACTTCTTTAGTCTTCTGCATATGTGACTCTATTGCTTGTATTTTGGACTTACCTTGTAAAAAATATAAAATACTAGGAGCTGGATAGCCATAAAGAGCCTCAAATGTGATCATTCTAGTAGATGCATGTTAGGTAGTATTATACCACCATTCTACCAAAGGAAGCCACTTCATCCATTGAGATTTCTTATTTGAAGAATAATATCGTAGATAACCCTCTAACCATTTGTTAACTATTTTTGTTTGACCATCTGTTTGTGGATAATATGCTACGTTGCACGGGTTCGCGAACCCGGGGGTGGGGTTCTCGTCCCTAAGTATCGGGTTCAAGTATGGGTTCTTCTAAAACACACCCGAAAGAATCGGGTTCTTCGAGTAAGCACCGAGTTCTTCGCAACTAAATTTTGGGTTATTTTGTCTAATTGGGTGCGCTGAACCCCGATAACGGGTATGTGGAACCCCAAAATCGGGGACATTAGGGTCAATTTTTTTTACTGATTTTGTTGTAATTCTTTTCAAGCTTGGCCTTTTTACTTCTCTTTTTGTAGTTTCAACCTAGAGATGGCCATTGTAGATTCATTGTGTAAGCCGAATGTCATTACTATTGTAGCTATGTTAAGGTCATTACTATGGTAGTTTTGTAGCTGGAGAGCATGCTGATTGAAGATCTAAGTGATGCTGATGACATGGCTTGAGGAAGCCATTGTTCACTATTTTGAAATTTCTTAGTTCATGTTTGGAGTTGCCTTAAGGAAAATTTTGAATGTAGTATGACAATGGACATATATTATGATTCTTATTAATGTGTAAACTCCAATTTGCACTTGATATCAAACTAGAAATTTTGAAATTTCAATGTGAATGTTGAATGTTCAATGATGTGCATGTTTAAATCTTTAAAATTTAAATCATTAATATTTTTTTTTATTTTTTTTTATTTAAAGTTGGAAAATATATAAATTCATATATACATAATATATATACCACCCCTGACGAACCCAAGCACCCTATTTCAAAAAGTGACATACCCGTTCCTGTCCCCGAACCCACGTTTCCTGGTAACATAGATAATATGCTGAACTCATCACTAGTCGGAGTTCCACTCATCTTCCATAATTCTTTCCAAAAAATATTGTGAATTTTGGATCTTTGTCACTTACTATTACCTTAGGAAGACCATGAAGTCTATGAATTTCCTTCATGAACACTTCTGCCACTTGGCTTGTTGTGTATGTACTTTGAATTCCACAAAAATGTGCAAATTTTGTGAGTCTATCAATGACCATAAAAATGGAATCTTTACCTTCAGATTTTGGTAATCCTGTAATGAAGTCCATAAATATTTATTGCCATCTTTAATTAGGTATGTGTAATGGTTGAAGTAGCCTTGGAGATTTTGCTGTCTCTCTTTTATTTCTTTGGTAGACTTGGCATTCATTTACGAATTCTTGAATATCTTACTTCATTCTGTCCCCCCAAAAACTTTTTTGATCCTTTGATATGTTTCAAGGAACCCTACATGTCCTGCCATCAGAGAGTCATGAGACTCCTTTAATATTTGTTGCTTTAACTTTGATTGAGGTGCTGATTTTTTTGTAGCTATGGTCAGTCTTCATAATTTATTTTAGCCCTCCAAAGCAAAAGAAATGAAAAATACAAATGTAAAATCCAAGTCAGCCATGAAAGAAATTTAAATTGGAGGGAAAATCAAATTTAAGATTTGAATTAAATCCAAGAAGTTCAAGTCGGCCAACCCCAAAAGACACACCTATTCGGGCTCATTTGATTGCTATATAAAGGCAATTCATCCTCCTCCTCTTGGCACCAATTCATATCGCTCATATTCATCTTCTGTTCACATGTGGGAGTTTGGAAGGGCGATTTCTGAGGCAACAGACTGTTAATTTTAGGTATGTTCTATGCTTAGAGCAATTTATTTCAATTTTCACAGTTAGTTCAATATCTCTTGCAGATTAGCAATCACATCAGTATTAAAGTAAACTGCAGATAGAACATAAACATAAATCGCAGAAGACAAGCCAAGACAAGAGGACACAAGTTGTGGCGCTAGCCAGGGACAAACCCCAGTGGGGAAACCCTTGATCAATTCTTCTTGTATGTTCTTCAATAGTTCAGCAAAGAGAGAGAGATAGTACATATACATCAGAAGTCAACACTTTGACTTGACAAGATAAGAACATAGATCTTCTCTAAGAAGATGTCTCATGAGGTAACTGATATGGACTCATGTGATTTCATCACCCTATCACAGTGCTGCACCATCATACCATGTCTCATCACAAAGCTGCGCCATGCTGCATCACTATTGCGTTGTACCTCATTATGCTGTACCCATCTTGCTGCTCTTTATCTTCATGCTACACACATCATGTAACACCATGCTGCACATGCTTGCTGTCCCATTGTGCCACTGTTGCACAATGTCATGGCTGTCCCGTTGTGCCACTGCTGCACTATGTCATGGCTGTCCGATTGTGCCACTGCTGCACAATGTCATGGCTGTCCCGTTGTGCCACTGCTACACTATGTACTTGCTGTCCTATGTATCCACCATGAAACATTGCAGCACTATGTTTGCTGTCCTATGTACCTACCATGCTGGTATTTAGGATAGTTGACAAGATGTGCACCTAAAACACAACAATGTCTCTTTCTTACAGCAGATAGGAGGTGTAGAAGACTGTGTTTGCTGTTGTTCCTTACTGTGACTGGTTAGGGCACCCATGTGCTACAACAAACCTCAGACAGTCACCTAAAACATCCCTCAAAACTGCGGCCTTATCAAGGGAGGGTCTCCTCCATTTGTGTCACTGTTCTGGGTACTTTTCAGCCCAAGAAGCGTCCACGCTATCCCTATTTTAGTTAGGCAAGGCCTGCGGCCTACCACAGGGATTGCTGCACCTATTAGCCAACCAAACAGTGTCACCCTTACCTTAAAGCTGCCCACAAACAGTCCGCAATTCTCCTTACCTAACTCGGCCCCTTTGTAGCATGGAACAACCCTCGACGCAGTCACCTAGAGGTTCTAACAGCCCTAAAACACCCATGTTGCCCCTACCTTCTTTGCTGGTTAGGGCAACGAGTTAGAGAGCCTCTTTACTGCCTCTTTTCCAGCGTCTAAGGGCTGTCTCAAACAAAGTATAGATTAGGGCATCTAGGGTATGATAAGACTGCGTTTAGGGTCAGCTGTTAGGCCTCCTTCACCGTGCTAGATCTCCCTTTGAACTGCGGCCAAACCTTCACAAGACCTATGGCTAGGGCATCCTTCTTTTACAGCGAATGGGGTCTCCTTCTAGACCTGCGTTTAGGGCTTCCTCCTCTTAGACTTCTCTTCCACTAAAACCCAAGACAAGTGGAGAGAAATCAAGAGTGAAGTGTGTGTGCAAATGACAATCAGGTCACCTCTTTTTATACTAAAACGTTGAGCACATGTGGGGTTTATTTAGTTGTTGGCCGACCTTGACGAATTGTCTTATAACACAAATAAATTCATAACTCCATGAATACTTATCGGAATTGGATGATCTTTAGATCAATCCTACACCTCTCAATGAGAGGGATCCAAGAAAAATCTCAGCTGCCATAAATAGGATGACCCACATGGAGTTTGGCCCTAGTTGCCAATTTTAACATAGACTGAAATTTCTAAGGAAAGTGCAGGGGACAGAAATTTCAGGAGGCCAAATTTGTCTTTGGTTGACCAGGTTTGACCTGCGTTTGGTTACAGGTAGTTTGACTTTATTTTGACTGGAAAGTTTTGATTGTATCTCTTGTTGAATTGGATAAATTTCTCTAAGAAAAGGTTGTTGGGTTTTCCCTAATAGAGGGTTTTCCTAGGGTAAAATTTGTGTCTCTTCATGATCTCGTTGTAATCATTGTTTTTATTGTTGAAAATTTCTATGTATAATTGCTTAATAATGAATGTGACACAAGATAAACTAATAAAGAAATCATTAGAAGTAATTATCAGTCAAGAAAATGATGAAAAATCAACATGGTATTAGAGCCATGGTGAAGGAGCAGCCTTGAAGAAGCCAACTTGTTGCAAAAAATTCGAAGATCATCCCTAGAGGAAGCCCTAGTCCAAATTCTGATTGTGATTACCCTGGTTCGGTTCACCATTTATCCGTTCACAAGTGCGAGTAAGGAAACCATTTGAGGAAGAATTTGAAGGACAATTCAGGCTTGTTTTGAAGTAAAATTTGAAAGCACGAAGTTATATGTTTTTAGGAGGCCAAAAATGATCTGTAAACTACCGTGGATATTCCACTGGATAGTTCGTAACAACATATCTGATAAAATTGTATTCAAAATTTGAAATTCTACAGTGTTACAGTTCTAGTTCTTTTTAGATTTGTGGATCTGTAGATCACTGTTTTTTTTCTCCGGGGAAAAATCGTAATTTTCTATTATGGTGGAAGATTACATGCTATAGATGCCAATGACATATGCTGTATGAGTGACTGTAGTCAACAAAAGTAGTAAGTCTGTACATATAACTCAGGAAGGGTGTACCATCATGTATCGATATGCATATACAAATATGTTTACAAAATTTAAAAAAATATTCAGTTCTGTGATTTTCTGTTGTTGATGTCTCAAAAAACTATGATAAATTAGGGCCTATGAACCCTTTGCTGATCCTGTTCTATATATGGCCTGTGGTAGTATTGATAAGCCTGTCCCTGTCTTTCCTCCTGTATTAGCCATTCTCCTTTGGGATGGTACACTGCCTCTTTAGAAAACTGATCCACAAATTTGTTGCGCTCCTTGTAAATATGAGTGCATGAAATCTGATCAAAATGTGTTTTTAAAAACAATGCATCATCCAGTATGTTTCTGAGTGTGTGAACATGGCATGCAATTATGCAATTGAACCAATTTATGACAATCTTAGAGTCCCCAAAGACTTGTAATTGTCGACAGTTTTGGTTTAATGCAAAGTATAATAGATGTCGAAGCGAGGTGAGCTCAGCGAAATTGTTTGCACCAACACCTAATCCCATATGGATGCGGAAAAAATGTGTCTCGGATAGATGTAGTAGAATCCCCCCCCCACACCCCTGTTCTTGTGCAGAGCCATCAAAGTAGGCTCAGGGATGAGCATGATCTATAACTTCCGGGATGATTGTTCGAATCTTGGCAGGTTGTTCCTCATTTGGGATTTCATTGTAACTGTTGCAAATTTTCAAGACAATAAGAGGCCATACTGTTAAGAATGATATTGTTCCTGTAGAGCCATATGTTCCAACACAGAATAAGAGGGAGGTTTTGGGTTTTCGTGGTGGGGGCAACGATCCACCAACTGTTCCACGCATCCTTTATACAATCCCCTTCCCATCGCTGTTTGATATTTAGCACGACCAACACCTGTTCTCAAATCTGCTGGGTGATGGTGCAAGTTAGGAATAAGTGTTTATTCGATTCCTCCTCTTGTCGACATAGAACACACCAGGATAGACCCAGAAAAGATCTTTTCATGAGAATAGCGCCGGTAGGAGCCTTGTCCATGATGATATTCCACATGAAGAGGCGAGTGCGTGGCAGGGCTTTGAATTTCCATGATATACGCCACCAACATTCCAGAGAATTAGGCTTATGAGCTACATGGATGATGGGGTATCCATCTTTAGGAGTGTATGCCCCCCGCAGAGCCGGAGCCCAAATCAGTTCATCCTCATCGTCCTTGAGCCTCACATGTGATTCTGTTAATGCATTTGTGTAGTGCCTCCACTCCATACTGCACTGATCGAGTATACCAAGATCATCAACAGACATCCAAGCTTGTTGATAAATGGAAGTATTCAACCGGTCCCCGATATGGGCGATGGTGGTCACACCTCTGTTGTTAAGGTATGCTATCAGTTCCGGTGGTAGATTGTTCATGTTGCCGCAACCAATCCATGGATCAACCCTGATGTGGACAGCTGAACCATTGCCAATTCGCCAAGTGAGCCCGCTCCTGATAATGGGGAGAGTTTGTATAACAACTTTCCATATCACTGATATTCCTTGTTTGTTCCAAGCTGGTAGTCGGACCCATTCCACGATATTGCGAGGCCAAATGTATTTATAGGTAACAACTTCTGTTTATAAACTTTTGTGCTTCAGTAGAAGCCAACCCAATTTAGCCGCTAATGCTTGAGCGAAAGCTGGGAGATCCTTGAGGCCCCAACCCCCCATTTTTTGGGGACTGCAATTCTGCTCCATTTAACCCATGCAAATGGTTTTCCTTCCTTATGCCCCTTCCATAAGAAATTACAGCATATCCTTTGAATCCAGGCTAGGATACCTTGAGGAATCCAAGCAAGAGACATCCAATAAACCAGGGTGGTTTCAAGGACATATTTTATAAGCACTAGACGTCTTGCTCTAGACAGAAGTCGATGACTCTAGTTGTTCAATCTTTTTTCGACCTTAACAACTAACCAGGTCCAATTAGCTATTTTGTATCCATGAGATTTTATACGGAAGCCCATATATTTCAATCCATCCTCTAGTTGAAGTCTCTGGAAGGGAAATTTTGATATGCTTGACGGAGTTCCTGTGGGGAGCAAGCCGATAGGGTGATAGTGGATTTGGGTTTGTTTATTTCCATCCTCGTTGCTGAGCTAAATACTCATAGCACCTTAGAGAGAGTGTTCTAGTCTTGTACTCCACCATTGAGGAAGATATGAATATCATCCACGAATAACAGATGTGTGGGAATGCATTGATTCATGATCTTGAGTCCCATTAGCCTACCTGTCCTTTTTTCTGAAGAGATTAGCCTGCGTAATCCTTCCATAACAATCAAGAAGAGCAACGGGGAAAGTGGGCATCCCTGTCTAAGTCCCCTTTCTGCATGAAAGAAATAGGAAGCCGATCCATTTATGAGAGTACTGAACGAGACAGATGTGATGCATCGCATGATCCATCTAATGAAAGGGATGGGGAAGCCTAGGTGAGTTAGAATCGTCTTGATGTATAGCCAGTTGACTCGATCAAAGGCCTTAGAGAGATCTATTTTGAGAATGGCTCATTTCAGCTTCTTCAGCTTGATGGAATGGAGGGCTTCTTGGGCTGTACCAATTGCTTCATGGATCTAACGGTTATGGAGAAAGGAAAATTGTTCAGAGGATATGTTGTCGGATGGGATCTGTTTGATTCGGTTTGCAATGATCTTGGCAATAATCTTGTAAAGGCAGTTGCAGAGAGAGATGGGCCGGAAGTCGCTGAAGGATTGAGGGGAGTCCGTTTTAGGAATCAAGGTGATTAAAGTAGTATTAATGGCTTCATACATTCTCCCAAAAGTTCTACATTCTTCGATCACCTTGAGAATGGCCGAACCAATGATGTCGAAAAAGGATATATAGAATTCCACTGACCATTCGTTCGGGCCCAGAATTTTATCCTTCTTGGACCATTTCAATGTACTCCCCAGTTCCCCCATTGTTACGGGTTTGATAAGGTCCTCCAAAGAGTTTGGCTCCACGAATCTAGGGAAATGCCCCACAATACAAATTATTTCTGCAAGTGTTGCACCAGGTGGGGCTTTGAAGAGCCGCTTGAAGTGTGTATTTCTCATCTGTGCCGGCTGATTATAGGTATTGGCCATCTACCCCTGTTCAATAGGCATCTGCCATATGGTATTGCTGGCCCTCCTTCCATTGGCAAATTTATGAAGGAACTTAGTATTGCCATCCCCAACTTGAAGCCATATCGCTATGCTTTTGAGTCTCCACGTCTCTTCCTAATCCAGCAAAATCTTGGATCTCTGGGCCTCTAAGCCCGTTAAATGAATTTTTGCTTCAACTGAGGTGTACCCTTTGCCATGGTCATCTGTTAGCGCATCCAACTGTCGTTCAATGTCACAAGTCTGTTCGTCCCTGGCCTTTTTTCCCTTTGCCCAAATTATAGAGAGTCTTTTAAGATTCACTAGATTACGGCAGAAACCTTCAGCTACACATGGATCATTTGATAGTGGATGGTCTCTCCAAAACTCCGATACTAGCCTGAGGTAATCAGGGTCTTTTAACCAGGCCGAGTTGAATTTAAAGGGCGACCTGGGCTTCTTTGATGGACTAATCAGTTCCAAATAGATGGGGGAATGATCCGAAATCCCGCCAAACCCCACCCACTGCCTATAATTTGTGAAGGATGCTAACAGGTCTTCATGAATGAGAAAACGATCAAATCTTCTGCCTAGTGCCGCATCTCCAGTCCTTCTGTTGTGCCAAGTCGGCAACTTTTTGTTCATGGGGATATCAATAAGGTGGTGCTGTTCCAGTAGCAGTTCCAATTGGTCCGAGAGGGGGTCCAACTGAGAATGGTGTCCCTAGGATTCCTCATGTCCTATGGTAAAGTTTAGGTCTTTTCCTAATATAATAGAGTTGTCTATTAGGGAGTGCCCTAATATCTTATGCCAAAAATCCAGTCTGTTATGATTAGGAGCATATATATTAATAATGTGGAGATTCCTGCCCAGCTCTGCAGAGAAAATGTCCATACCTAGGAACCCCTGTCCACCCCAAGCCGAGATAGTTTTGATGGTATGGGGATTTACACCCAGAGTGGTAACCCCCGATCGCCCTAAGACATCCAGGGTCTGAAAGCTCCATCCAGGCATCAGAGGTTGTAGGATCCGTATTATCTGCGCAGCCATACTGAGGGTCTCTTGAAGAAAAATGATATTACAGGGCTCACAATCCAAAAGCCTCTTCAGAGCTAATTTTTTGGGGGGGCTAGCTAAACCCCTACAGTTAAAAGATATCCACTTCATGGGGGAACCCTTGCAGGGGTATCCTGTGCTCTAAGTACCCTTTCAATGGTGTTCTATCTGCCCAGGGCCACATCAGCCCTCGCAAGTTTAATGGCTTTAGAAATCTTTGAGGGCCTTCCCTGGGAGGGTTTGGGCTCCGCAAGTGTGGATGAGACACCTAATACAATCGATTCCGGGAGGATTGGGATACGAGATCAGAGGTTGTATGAATGCGATCCAAATGCAGAGGATACAGGGGGGTCAAACAACCTGGAGAGTGTACAACCGGGGCCGTAGTGGAGAAGATAACCAGAGGGGGGTCGAGCGAACAATTGATAGGAGTGGTATTCATGCATGGAATAGATGTTGAAGCAGCTAGAGAAAATATGAAATTACTAAAATGCAAAGTAGAGGAACAGAGAGGAGGAGCAGTACCTGTAGATGGAGTAGTCACTGCAGCAGTTCGGGATCTAGTCATGGGTGGGGATATAGGTGGAACCTGGGCAGAGATCGATGGCCGAATAGTGTCCCCAGCCGCATCCAAAGGAGTTTTTGGACATGAGGGTTGCGCTTCCACTAGTGGGTCTTCAGTCTGCAAGTGCTTCTTACCCTTTGAAGCAAGAAGAGATGAAGGCGAGACGAGTGGGCATTCTTTGAATAGGTGCCCAACCTTGTGGAATCTCCTGCATTGGAAGGGAACTCCTTCATAGTCAAGGATTTGCCTGCGTGAATAATGTCTCTAGGGGAGGGTTATCTTCTCCTCCAATCCTTCCCTTGTATCTAGACAAACCAGTATACGAGGCATGGTCATGTTGCCGGAGGATTCGAAAGTCTTAGCATGTTTCAGATAAGTCCCCAGTGCATTACCTATGCATTTGAAGACATCCTCTGACCAAAATTGCATTGGGAGCCCTGGTAGGCGAACCCAAATCGGCCCGATGCCAAGCTGTTCCCTTTCTGGATCAAAAAGGGGGTTCCATCTTTTAAGCAAAACAGGAGCAAGTTTGATGTGCCAAAATCTCGAGAGGATCCAATCAGTATACCATCAAACCAAACCACCCACGCGTGAGGACCTTGATTGAGGGCAATTCTTTGAGAAGTGAACCCCATATTTCCATTGTCCAGAGTCGCAAACTCTCCGCAGAGTAATTCCGCCCTCTAACTCGTCCCTCCAGGACCCTGTTGGCCATGTCCACCACTTCTCCCATCATAAGATCTTCCCCCAAAGAGAGATTAATGTCCTTGTCTGTCACCTTTAAGCACCTCCCTTTCTCGACCTTGTTGGATGTAGGTGCCGTTGGGTAGTCCCGGAAGGGTCCCTTGGTGCCCTGGTAAACCGTCTGCGGGGATGGAGGAGTGCTCTTAGGGTTTGGGACAGGCGAGCTGAAGCAACCTGAGGGAATGAGGAAACCGTGTGGAGGGCAGCTTGGGTTAGGGATAGCGCAGCCAGCCGGAGAGGAAAAGTGAGAGGTTGATGACCCAGGCTGTGAGATGCCTGAGGAGAAAGGAGTGCTGGAAGGAGTGGAAGTATGAGGAAGGTCAGGAAGCGAGGACTCGAAGGAGGGTGATGGTGGAAGGCATGCCCCGATGAGGTGGAGGGTTGCCGGGGAGAGTGGAGGACAGTCTCAACCGGAAGAGGCGTCCAGTGAAACAATGGGAGGCAGGTGGGGCACAGATGGCCCAAAACGGTCCAAGACAAGAATCTGTGTAGACAACAGGTGGAATGACGAGTCAAAGGAGCCAAAAGTTAACACGGTGCGAGGGCGAGACCAAATCTCCTCGTAGGGATTTGGGTTCGCTGAATAGTCGACAACATCTTGTTCCATACCGACAGTCGAGTAGGAGGTCAAGGGACGGTAACGGCCACGCGAAAAAGTCGGGGTTAGACCGCACACCATAATGCAGGGAAGTCCACAGGTAGGAGACGGGAAGGTGCAGTGACAGTGGGCACTTGTGAAGTTACCCTAAACCTCGAGTTGCAGCGTTGCGGAGTCGCAGAGCTCTCCCCTCAGCCATCTCCTCCCTCATCACTGTTGATGAGTTAGTTGCAAAGGGGTCGAGTTTATGTAGAGTGGAGTTTGCTGTTGGGGCCGACTTCTCCCTCTGTAGATTACTGTTAATAGTTTATGCATGCGAATTAAAATTGTGTAAAAAATAGAGAACAACGAAATAAAAACTCATGCACATGTCTGACGCAAGATATGATTTGGGAAACCCTTTTGGGAGAAAAACCCAACTGGAAGGTTGGGCCGCTCCGCTCTTTTTCTCTGAATGGAAATATAGTTGCGATTACAAAGATGACCTGAGGCTCGTGGGTTACTACAGTGCACAAATCCTCTATGTGTGCTCTATCCCCTATCCCCCTTGGCTATTTTTGCTCAACAAATGCACTTGAAAGAATGGAACCCCGTTTCCTCCTAGTTGCTTGGTTATAACATATCCTAATAGCCTACTATTGGTTAGGTTTGACTACCTCAACTCTTAACTAGGCTTACAATAATAATAGATTCTTCTAGAGTCTTCTTCATCATAATCACGTGGCTAGCCCCTTTTTTATGAATGATGGGGGCTGACATGGCATCCTCTCGAATTATGGTGGTGAAAACAGGAAGGTCAACTTCTGAGTGGCATCACTTTCGCATGATTGACGGGATTCTTGCGCTGTTGGAAAGGTCTTTGTGTGTTGTGGCGCTAAAGTGACAAATTTTTACCCCCCAAAAAACATTGTTTGATGCCTCAAAATGCTCTCGAAAGGTTTTAGACCAAATTTGTCAAACTGTGCCCTGCTGGTAAAAAGGGTCCTATGAGTTGATTCCTCTTCATTTTCCACTTTGAAAACATCGAGATGGGTGACAAACAATATAATGATCCAATCTAGATTAGAAAGGCCTCAAGTTTGCTGCTTGTTTTATCTTCCGTGATAGGGCAGAAACCCTAGAAAGTCTGAGACCTTGCTCTTATCTTTTGTGGCAAGTCAGAAGCCCTAAAGGAACTGAGATCTTGTTGTATAAGTGTTGAAGCACCTAAGATCTGTATGTTTAAGGATGTATCTACTAGACTGAGATTCAAGTTATGCCCAAAGTTCTGAGCCAAAAAGGGTCTCAGTCCGAAAAGCCTCAAAGGTTTAAGAGCAATTTTGAAGTTTGTAGTCGAGATTTTGTTGATAGACTCAACCCTAATTGCAAGAGAGCCGAATATCAAGGTAACCTCAGTTCAGAGGGCAGGAGAAGATCAAATTGTTCAGACTTGTGAAGAGGTCACAAAAAAGAGTAATTGATTGATTCCTTGAAAATAAGTTGTACCACTAAGGTGTCATTAATTCCTGCTAGAATGGATTGGAAGTTTGTTTGGTTCAAGATTCCAGAGGGAGCTAATCCTTGGTTACTAATTCTTAGATTAACACCTATCATTATTTGAAGGAGAAACCTGGAGCATTGGCTATATACATTGTTGTCTCATGTTTTGATGTTGATCATGCATAGATCATAATAATTGAAAGGGCATTCTTAAAGAAGAGGCCGAGTTCCTTATTAAGTTTGGAGACCAAAGTTCCCTTGTAAAGTCCGAGTCATTTGCAGAACTAGAAGCTGTCCTTTCACTACTGTAGCTTTGAGCAGGCCAACTATATTCATAAGTATAACCTTGTAATGGTTTTGAAGGTCTACCTTGCAAGGGTCAGATAATTCTCCATGGATATAAAATCAGTGATCCCTCAAATGTGATGTTGATCTAGTGGCATGGGACTCCATAACACATTCTTGTCCTCTTATGGTTTGAATGAATTGTTCCATTTGTATTGACTACAACAAGAAAATTTGCAGATGACAGTTTTGATGACTTAGGGTTTGTAAACCCTAGAAGATCTGAAATGTATGTCCTGAATAAGGATGTTGCATACTGCTATCCAGGAAAATGTTGTAAGATCACGGCCTCACAACCATTGTATGTACAACCGTTGTTTTATAGTCTTGTAAGTAATCACATCATCTCAGTTTTGAATTTAGATTATGGTTCAAAGTTCGATAATGCCTAAAGGCATAATAAGGCTTGCTAAGGAGGATGGAACAAGTGTGGTCCATACACTTGTGATAGGATAGTCTGGCATCTTGAAGTGTGATATGTTGATTGAAGTTTTTGTACATACCTGTACAAGTTGTTGTAGAGATCTAAGCCTCTAGAATAATAATGCTATATACCTTGTACTTCTATGGAAGTATCTTGTATGATTGAATAAAGGCTCTTGTCAAGTATGCAGAAGATGCTTTGCATTGTACTGATGTGATCATGATTGTACCAGGTGAGTTATGTTGTTGGTACTAGGGTGCCATTGCTTGATTCTGGTTGTTTTAAGCATTTGAGATATGATGAATTTGATTTGGTTCAAGAAAGAGCTGAGAAAGAAAGGCTCTCACAGATAGAGCAAACGAAGCATAACACTACTGCTATGAACCCTTCTTGGAAAGCCCTAAGATTTTGTGAACAAAACCCTAAAGCTAGACTCAAAATATTGAAAGTTGATGATTTTGCTGAAAGAAGAAATCCTAGCTCAAGGAAGAAAAGGAAAACAACATGGTGATAATGAGGACGAGGATGACATGTTTACAAATGGATGTAGGAAGGCAAGGATCAAAAGGCAAATTCTCTACAATCCATTGAGAGTTGTAGCTTGGGAGGTGTTACCGCTCAAACTAGCAGGGGACCTAAAGGGGATCCCTAAAGGGAAAATGCTAAACCAAGGGCAATAAATGGAGACTTAGCCCATTGTCACCTCAGCTAAGGCTCCCTACTATTTATGGACTTTCACTGATGGGAGGATACCCGGTATATTATGGAGTCACCAATGAAGGATAAATCAATAAGTGGATATGGAGGGACCCAAATAATCCCTTTCCAGAAGAGGCTGAAGAATAGAGCTTGCTTGCTTTCTAAGCAAGGTACAATGTCTTCTAAGAGAAGGATGAGAGGATTTGAGGGTTAGGTTTAAGGAATATGACTTGTGAAAGAGTTTCTCAATCCCTAAAATCCTTGTTGAAATTGATATCCCGGATGGTTCTTGACGAATTATCTTTTCAAAGGAATGGGACCACATGGGACCAAGTGGACCCAACCTAGGTTAGGGGGAAAGAGTTTAGCAACCAATGATGCTCTTAACCCAGACAAGGAGGGGGAAAGGATCAAAGAAAGAATATTCACTTAAAGGCGTTGAATTGATCCTATGAGGCACTAGCCTTGGGGATATTGAGAAATCTAGGGCACTAGCCTTTTTCTTCCTTATATTAGGATCTTCTTCATCAAACAACTACCAATGAATGAACATAAATAGATAAGAGACATAGGATGTAGGTTATTTGCCAGGGCCAAAACCTCTCACTCTTTGAGAGGAAAACCCACACAAATTCTTCTTATAGAGATTCCAACTGATGAATACCAAGACCAAGACCCTTGACCTATTTGCCACTCCAAGACCAAGACACAAGTCCTCTTCCACCTTCTCGTTTACTCTCTCTCGATTCCTTTTGCTTCAGATTTCGTACCACATGAGATCACTGTGGTCATGTGATGACACCGAACCAAGGTCACTGTAATGGTATCAAATTTTGTGGTCACTGAGTTTATCAAGGATATCGAACCTCTCCTTCAGCAGTAGCGTCGAATCCTGAAGTCACACCACTGAACCATAGTCACTGTTCTTTGAGGTAGCACCGAGACCACCTTCATGTAATAGCACTGAGACCTTGTCACATACTTGTGACCTTCTTCCTGTGGTGGCACTGAATTCTTTTTCCTGTGAGACAAAGATTACATCGAGATCATTACTGTGATATAACACCAAGACAATGAGGGGATGTCACTATGGTATCACCGAAACATTTCACTGTGATATATGTGACCGAAACCGTGTCTAACTTCTCTGCTCCAATCTGTACTGTGATCTCTGCAATTAAATCGAGATTCTGTGTACCCTTATCCGAGCATCTTTCTTGAAATGATATTTGAACTAGTCACTACAACTATCCGAACTTGTCTCTGCAATTGACATCCAATTTTTTTGAGAGATCCAAACTTACTTCTGTGGAATAGGCCGAGCTGCCTATTTATAGTAGTCTGCCCATGAATATTAGCCGACATGATCTTATGAAGGGTTGTGTCTCCAAATTAGGTGAGTCGACACGCGTTTCCTACTTCATCTTGAAGCCGACTTGAAGAGGAGTGACGTGTGCTTATCTTGGAGGGCTATTTGACAATCCTATAGACTTATATACATTTGTAACATGCCCAAGAAGTGTTCTTCATACATGACATTGACTCTTTTTGACTTTTATGACAAATCCTAAAGGCTGGCAAGGAGCTATCTAAAAGTAAAATCTCTTGCTCATGAAACCCATGAAGCAAGAATAATAATAATTTTATTTTTCCTCTTTACAAAAATCACAATCACATGTCATTATGAAGACCGAACCTAGTTACACTTTTCAACAAGTGATGCTAGGGCAAAGTTTGATCTCAGAGCTAGGGCTTGGCTTTTCTCACAACACTGTCAGAATGGCTTCAAAATTGGAGGAGGCCTTGAGGAGACACCAAGGCAGGAGAGGCTAGGAGATTGAACATTTTAGAGGGCTAATTTGTCGAGAAAATGATGCCCTAGGTGACCCAACTTGGCTAGGCCTAGGAAAAAGTGAAAAGGAGTTGATTTTAGGTGACCACCTCTTGGTAGATCAGTGCCTTAGTCTTGGGAGAATGGAGTCTATGATAAATATGAGTGAGGGCCTTTGGTTCTTAGTCAAGGAGGCCTCAAGACTACTTTGCTAGCCTTCTAGGTCAATGAGAAGCAATCTTGCAGCTTTTATACTTCGATGTGCAAAAGGTGATGGCTTATCAAGATAAATTCGCTGATAGAATTACCCCTAGGAGATTTCATTCAAATTACATGGCCCATACATTGAGAGATGGTATATAGAGACAGAATTCCACAATTTAAGCAGTAAATGCATGTAGGAATTAGCTCTAAAAATAATGAAAATTCCAGTCCAATGTATATGACAAAGTAAAACAAGAATAACATTAAAAACATGTACTTACATATAATAAAACATATCCAACAATCCACAATTTGACAATAGAGAATCTCCAAGATAAGATAGACCAAATCCACACATCAAAATTCATCCATAAAGCTCCAATTCATCCTCTTAAGAAAAAGTGTGAATTCTTAAGAGAGAGAATAGATCCCATCCAAAGTGATGATGAACAAATGAACTCATCTCACTTGTATTTATACACTAATGAGGAGTTCGAATTAACTTCCTAGGCCTACACAAGCCCCAAAAATAAAATAATGTTTTAATAATCTAACTTTTGGTGATAAGCCCACCAAACCCACTCACAAATGAAAGAATAAGCCTCTCAAGAGGTCAAATAATAATTTATGCATGTCATAGGTCCCTCTAAGAGGCTTGATGAGGTCCATGGGTGCCATAATGAAGAGTAGGACCCTCAAAATTGATGGACAAAGTGTTGGATTTTTGTTCTTCAAACAGTAAACATGTGGTGCTCCCAATGGATGTGGGGGCACAATAATAATCCCATGGGTCTCCAAATGAGTCGAAGATGCCTGTAGATCATTTGCAAAGGCTTTAATGGTAGTGCAGGGGATGCCACATCGTCCTACAAGTCTTGGGTTAGCTGTCAAGTGCGTGGTACATTTGTGGGGCTGTCTGGGCATAGGTGAACCAGGTGCATCTTCTTCGTCCAATGGGAGTATCTCAAGCATCTCTGACCATCCTTGGGGATCCATGGAGTGCTGCTACTGCTGTGGAGGCCCATGGTTCTCAACACACACCCTACATGTGGCAATGTAGCCCTCTGGAGGATTAAGACCCTGTATAGGGAGACCAAACTCAAGATGGAGACCATCTGCAATCCTGCATAAGATCTAATTCGTCCCTTAGCGTTTTGGTACAACAAGTCATTAGGGAAATCGAGTGAATGAGCTTACCAACCATGGAACACGGGTGGGGACTTCATAATGGCCTACCCTTCCATAATGGGCTTCGGGATGTGCCAATGTCTCCTAAACTCCAAATGGGGTTAACCAAGTATCCTATTAGGTGGTTTCTACTTCTAAAGGGGATAATATGTTCAAGGTACATCCTTCAAAAGGTGGTGGCATGTGATAGATAGGTGAATGAAATAGGGGATGAGAAGGGGAATTCCTGGGCCACATGTTGGGGTACAAGGGTAGCTAATAAAAGGGAAACTCACACTTGGGTTTGTAATCTATAGGAGGGAGCAGTCGTGGTACATGAGGTGCCCCGACCTTGATTTTTCCACCCTTCTTTATATGCCTTTTATTGATTTTCTTTGATTAACTGCTCGGGGCTCAAGGTGTAAGAGTATGATGTATAAGATGTAGCAGTGAATACCCCCTTTTAAGGTAGGGCGATTCATTGCCCACCAAGGGTTGGGACAGTCATGGGTTCCTATTGCAAACCTGTAGGAACCAGGGTGATGGCCATGATGATTAGGTAGAGCTCATGTATTGACATTTTCCCACATGCTAAATGTGTTTGTCCCAACCATCTTTTGCATTTTGTGGTACATTTTCCTGTTGAATGTGGCCAAATATACTTGTCTTTCTTTTTAGCTGCATCAACCTCCGAGGCATCATTCCAGGCCTGGCCTAAGGTGTGGGCGAGGGGAAGGGGCGAGCTAACCCTATGTGGACCCAGGTGGGAGAAATGATGAATGGGGTAATAATGCATGGAAAGGGGGTAGTATAAGCGGATAAGGGAGCGGGACCATGCAACCAATTTGGGGTTTCCCGCGAAATACCATCCATAAAGCCAAATGGTTAGTAAAGAGATCCCACGAGACTAGAATCTAAGGTTAATATCCAAAAGGGGTCTAGGGGACAAGAGCATAGACCTAACCCATTCTTTCCATTGAATCCCAGCATTAATTCGTGCCCAGAAGTGTCCATGATAAGCAAACTACAATGCTCAATTACCAAATGACAAGGCATACCTTTAGGTTCGGGAGGCCCACCTTCAAACATGCGATCATGGCAGATGGGCGAGGGACCACATGGCTGGCTTAGGTGGCGGAGAAATGGCACAATAAGCTAGCTAGTGGCTACCAATTGAGGACCATATTGGAGAATTTTTTTTTCTCCAAGGGATATCACCCACAAAATGGTGGGTAACATCTAGCTCCATCTTGGACATGTTCTCTCGAAGAAGTGGGCGAAGCTACTCGAACAGGAGGTCACGAGAACTCCAACAATCTATTGGTTACTGTAGACCTTTCACTTGCACAGATAATAGATGGAAAGACACGGGGCAACATGCTTTCACGGTGTCTCATGATCGCACATGCTATATGTTAGGCCATAAAATCAACAGAAAATAAAATATGCAAATATTCATCTATCTATCATGAGAAATATCATATGACGTTAGTTCTAATGCAAAAATCATCATGCAATGCATCCTACTCTACCATGCATATCATACAATGTCAAGTCTCAAGATGATACTCCTTTAGGAGTTGCCCATATACGGGGAGGGGAACAGACTCTCCATCTAGAGTTTCTAAATGATATGAGTTTATTCCTGCCACATCACTTATTTTGAATGGACCTATCCAAAGGTTGCCCCACTTCTTGGGCATGCTGGGGTTTTCTCTTCCTTTGTCCCACAAGAGTACTAGATCACCGGGTTTGAATGCTTTGTGCTAGCTATATTTAAAGGTGGCTTTCATTTTGTCATGACTACGGCCAATTTGGTCAAAAGCTTTCCTTCTATTTTCGTCATTTTCGATTATTTGATCGATTCGGGATTGTATCATGTATGGCATTTTGTTGATCGGGGAAAGCTTTGAGGCATTCAAGGATGGGTAGATGCATTTGGATAGGTAACTTGGCCTCAGAACCATAGACTGATTGGAATGGGCTAAAATCAGTGGAAGCTTTTACAGTTGTTCGGTCGGCCCATAGGGCATACTTGATCTTGCTATCCCAATCCTTTTTATTGTTGCCAATAGTTCTTTGATGATTTTTATGAGGTTCTTGTTACTTGACTCAGCCTGCCCATTTCCTTGAGGGTAGTAATTATAAGAATGTGATAAGATTATGCGGTACTTGTTACACAGGGATCAGAGGTCATAGTGCACAAGAGACAAGAGACACAAGAGATTAAGCCAGATGCCAGGGCAAAACCCACAAGGGAAAAACCCGTCAATCCTTTCCTTATAGATTCTTCATCAACAAGATAAATCCAAGCCAAACTAACCAGTGCCGAGTCATCCCACCAAACTCTGCCAAGTCAGCCCTCCAAATTCTGCCTTCTTGTAGCTTGCATCATCAGATATAGTAGCCTTCCTGTAACTCGGATTACACAGGGATCTGATCCATCAAATAACATGTATGTTACAGAAGAAAAGGTGCCATAGAGAGCTTATATCATCACCACAGAAAGTTCGTATCATCACAGCAGGAGGCTCGCATCATTATCTCAGGAAGCTCGTATCATCATTACAGGAAGCTTGCATTACCATCACAGGAAGCTCACATGATTACAGGGAGTTTATATCACCATCACAGGAGTATTTTGCCTCAAAAAATTCGGGTATCACAGAAATCTCTTGCCTCAGAAAGCTTGCATTTTCTTCTGAACAGATGATCCAAAAATGTATGTCAATTGGTTGAGTAAACGTGCCAATATATAGTTGTTTCTGCATGTGAAGGGTGACATCTTTTGAACAGGCCGACTTGTCTGCTGGGAGGGCTGACTTGGCAGATTGGAGATACAAATGACATTTACAAAATTTAATTTTTTCTTCTATTCATAGGGTCACGAAGAACATGCCCTTATACTTTTTCTTTGACCAAAATAAAGCATGAAGAACACACTTGATGAAAATAAAAATAATAATTGTTCTTTTTGTTTTCACATGAAATACATATTGATATAAGTACAATCACAATTATGAAGACTGGACCTATTTACAATTCCAACACATATTTCCCTCCCAATCTCAAAATTTGGTCTTTATAGAAGAGGGAAAGATGGTGAAGTTTGTCTGGGAATTTATTGTGCATGCCCGAATTCTGTTTTGAGGTGGCACTTGCCACCATAATGCATTTTAGCATTTCTTGTATCTGTGCCACATGAAAAGTGAAATAGCTAATTTTTGTTGCTACTTGTTATAATATATGCTGCCTCTTTTATTCCAAGGCAATCAAGTCCATATGCCAATTTGTGTATATCATATTTACATCATTGGGTTACAACCCTTTTAAGTTTTAACATTGGAAAATTGCAAAATTTCAATGCATATTATTGCATGCTTTCTAAATGTGACCTTGGCCATGAGCTTTCATTGGCAAAAATTAAGATGCCATTACAAAATACACATAGCTTAATGTTTACACAAATTAGATTATAGACGTTTGTGCCAAAACTGGGGGTATTACATTGATTATCCCCTGTTTCATATTGTGTGAATGGTTAGGTGATAAGTTACTTTAGCTGCAGTCGATGTTGAGTAAATTACTAAATCATAGTAACATCATTCAGAATTTGTCTGGGAACTATTATAATGGAGGGACTGAGCATCAAAACATCGCAATCAAAAGTATGTCTGGAGCTTTAGATGCTTGAAAATGCTATTTAAGACTCTACGCATGACAGAACAAGAAGATTTTATTAAGGTTGGTTCTGGGAGGATATTATAACATTTGCAAACCATTATTATGCATTGTGAGCCTAAATACTCTTTTTATTGCGTTGTTCTGTCCTTCTAGAACCCTTCTTCGGTAAATGAAGTCGATAATCTATTATTGTTGAGCTCCTCCAGTGGCTAGTGATCTATGTTTTTTATGTTTATATACAATCAAATATGTTCTGCCCAAAACAAAGAAAATTTGACAATAGCATTCTATCTACGTGGAGGACTATTTTTCTTGTGTACAATATATGTAACATCCATTATCAAAATATCATATGCTGGTTTTGTATTTCAGAAATCTATAGGCTGCAAGAACATATTCTAGATATAAACTGCATGCATATCACAAGTTTGCTTAGGAGTCTTATTTTGATCAAAGAGTTTGTTCAAACTTTGTGACATGGAGGTAATTTGGAGACGTTAAATGCATTTTAAGTTGATGTTGTTTGTAACATACAACCAAGAGCTTAAATGCTTCTGTTGGGGGAGATCCTTTTTCATCTTTCCATTTTTGATTCCTTCCAAATCCATGACTAGTAAACCAAGTTATTTATTTACTTGTAAATTTACTTTTGTCGAGGTATCGATGTTTAGCTATTGTTTCAAATGATGACCACTGATAAATACACCAGCTATATGCATGTCGTTTCTTAAAAACCTTAAACAAAATTTCCAACAAATTGCTTTTCGTTTTGAATATTTTTGAGTCTGCGAGGTTTAGGCTTTTACAGGTTGAGTTTACAGGTCACTTTGTTTTTTATGCAGGAAGTAGCCAATCTCTCAATCATCCAGGCTCTAGAAAGAGATCAGCGGCATCAGTAATTCGACCGACAACTCCGAAATCGCCTGTTTCAAGTGTATTTGAAAGTGTGGAAGATTCTGATGAGGAGGATCAGCTACTTGAAGACAATGATGACCAGAATTTCAATTATGGCAATACCAATGGTGGTGCTGCGGCTGAAGGTTTGACAGGCACAGCTGTAAGCAGTTTGAAACTCAGATTCTGGTTTTCAATCATGTAAATTTTTTTTCAAACTTAAGGACTGTACTGTTTGAAAAATTATGTGTTTAAATATTGATCTCCCTTTATTATAAAGAAATTGAGGCTGGTGGTTGTCGCCTGTGGGAGGTTATGAGGGATCCTGTTTAAAATTCTTTTTATGCATGGTGGTTTTGAAGCCTTATTGTGCTGTGCAATCTGTTAATCAGGTTGGGATCATAAGGACATGTATTGAAAAGTTTGGATTCATTGTCTACAGGAAACAAACACAGATATTACAGCATCATCCCTTGTTCCTCCAGATATGGTTAATGCTGGTGAAGACCAGAACCAGAAGTCTGGAACCATGATGAGGAAATCACATAGCATATCAGGGGATATTCTTGCTATGCATCCACCGGATCCAATAGCTGCAGATATTCTAAGGAAAGAGCCAGAGCAGGATAATCTTGTACGGTTGAAAATCACTCCCATTGGTAGGTACTAGAGTTCTTTTATTGATAATGCAAAAGTGTGGGTTGGTGGTAACTTTACTATATGATGGGCCAGGAGTAACTTGATGTTTTGGTTATTGCTGCTGAGTATACGTACAAGGCAAGTTGATGCCTCTAGGTTTTGGCGGAAAATGATATACTCATATTGTGACTTGACCCAAATATTATGAAAGACAATACAGACATTCAATCTGCCTTCTTTGATGGCATGGGAAGCTGTTTGTCCACAGATTGTCAATCATGAGATCTGGTACATCACAACATTACAATTCCACCCTTGTTTAACTGAGTTTTCATAAAGTATGTAAACCATACTAAAAAATAATAAATTACTTCATGATAAGTTTCATCAGCTGGGAAAGATCTCTTAAACACCTGATGTCTATGAGGCAATCAGTCCAATCCAATCAGATAATTTGTTAAACAACCTTGGAGATGTGTACATTGGGATGAACAATACCGGTTGTTTGAAATGATAGGATCAAGCATCAATCCACTGGCATTGCTCCAAAAGGCCATTTAGATGGTTGGCCCTTCAGCTCAAGCGTTTATGTGCCATGTAAATTGGTTGTACTTTCTCTATGTTTGACAATGTTTGTGTGGTAGCCCATTGTATAGCAGACTTGCTATAAGGATGTTTCTTGATGATAACTTTTGTTCTATCCTGTGTGCATCCTCCAGAAAAGAGTTTAACCTTTAGGGCTGGAGTCATATCTTTCTCGAAAACTGTAGCTGTTTGCCCATGAGGAGTTTAATTGTAGAACAGTAGTTACATCATTTGTTCTAAATTACTATCTTTTAAAATTTTAATAGCAACATTACTTGAGATGATTAGTGTGATTACATTAGATAGAGTGGCAACAAAACTAGCCCAAATTGTTAGCCCAATTAGCTGTTGTTGTTGATGTTATTGGGCATTGGCTAGTTTTGTGCCAGTGTGTGCTTGTTCGAATCTCCCTATGGGTGAGGGGCATTAGTCAACACCGATGGGTTTACTCGTGAGGTTTTTCTCCAAAATAAAAGATTGGTAACAAACATCTACTAGTTGTTCATTCTTTTAATCTCTTTCATGGTGCACATTATTTTATTGTCCCAGTAACATAAGATCTACTAAGTACTGCATTGGAACATTTGCTGCTGATCTACTTAGCCTCCAAATGGTCAAGAATGTAGATTAACCCATCCAAGTGGCCCAAAGTCATCCTATACTGCCAAATAGAGTGCAGGGTATTCTGCCTCTTGAGAAACCAATAGTCTAGCAGTTAGGGTTGATTTCTCTTACTTGATAATTGCTTGTGAGAATTTTGTTGGCTTCCTATTCTTTTATTATGTTCTTCTTCATTGAACAATTATCAAAACATAAAACATGAAGATCACAAGAGACAAAGTAGACAAAGATATAGGCTCCAAGCTAGGGCAATACCCCAAAAGGGGGAAAACCCAACCAATCTTTTTTTCTTATATAATCAGATCAAAGTGAGAAAGCCAAGACCCAAAAACCAAGACCAAGACCACCCACAAGATCCAGGGTCAACCCTCCATTTTCTGTCATGCTTTATCCTCAATATGGTCAACTAGTCTGTCACAAGCCTGTCCTTTAGATGCCTTGTTCCACAGGGATACTCGTACTTCCTATAGCTTGCATTTCACAGACCTTATAGTCCTCCTATAGCTCACATGTCACAGTCATTTCAATCCTTCTATGGCTCACACTTCACATATATTATAGTCCTCCTTTAGCTCGCATATCATCATAGAGATGGTCCCAATAACTCGCACAACTTCACATAATTTTGCCCTCAGAAACTCGCATCTTTTCAGATCCTTTGCCACAGAAAAACTCACACCTTTTTAGGTCCTATGCCACAGAGAACTTGCATATAAGCCTTTGAACTTGCCACAAAAACTCAACGAACTGATTGCCAAAATGAGGGAGAACAGGTGCCAATATATAGTCGTTTTCCCATGCAAAGGGTCACGTCCTTTGGGCAGGCTGGCTTGTCCATCTAGAGGGCTGACTCAGTCTTGTGGAGGACAAATTGACTTTTTAATTCAAGATAAAATATTTTTCTGTTTTCTTGCAAGAAGTCCAGATAGGACTTTGACTCTTTGACTCCTAATAAATTTTCTTTTTGACTTGTTGTCGCCTAAAGTGTACACCTAAGGTGCAACGCTCAGAGTAGGGGCTTTCACTATGATCCCTATTCACTCCGTTTAGACTCTCTCCTAGCTATAAGTCAAGGGGGGTAGTTCCTAAGGATGACGATGAGGGGAAAACTTGTTGGAACAAGAAGTTCTAGGAGACTAAGGGCAAGATCAATACCTTTCTAGGCAACTTTGAGATTAACAAGTGCGTTTATTAAATGAGCAAAGTAAATCCTATGAAGATGAAGTAATTAAAGACAATGAGGCAATAACAAGATTAACAAATATAGACTAGTGCCTAATGGACAATGCTCAAGGTAAATTACATCCCTTGCAGAAATATGAAAAGCTTCAAGTTACTAGATAAGTAGTGCTGCAAGTTAGTATGATAGATCAAGATAACCAGAAGTATGAGCGGTAAAGGGAATTAAGAACAATTGCAAGAAAGAAACTTATGCTTTCAATAAATTATGACATTCAAAAGTACAATAAGCTTGCAATTATAATATTGAGCCCACAATTCCAATTACCAATGATGAATGAGGAATGAATGTAGGACTTAACTAATGCAAAGTTTAAATCTAGTATGCAAATGAAGTGCAAATGTTAATGCAATGCTTCAATGAGATGTAATTAAAATGATATGCTTCAAATGGAATGCTTAAGATAAATGAAGATGCCAATCCATTTATAATCGATATTACTTCAAGTTCAAAAGTAAGATTAGTTTAAGGCAATAACCAAATGAAACAACAAGAAATCACTCAATGAAAAAAGAGATGACAATTAGAATTAATTGTTGGAGCAACAACTCAGAATGCCTTTAAATAAAAGTGCTTTTTAGGATTTTATAATGAAACCAAGTAATATTTATGATGAAAGCGCAGTTAAAAGATGGCAAATGAGATTGCTAATCAAATAAGATTGAACAAATATAACATATTATGACAATAGTAAGCTAATAGTGAATTATTTATACCCAATGTGTCATTTAATGAGTAGAAAACCTTCAGGAAAGCAGTAGGAAAAACTTTTAGGACAACAACTAATAAATGTTATGACTAGCAACAATATGACAATGAGAACAGTGAGCTATCAATGCTATCTTTATGCCAAAAATTTACCAAAAATTTTCCAAACTTGGCCATATGAATTTTCAGCTTGTTATGATGTGATTTCCAGAATTATATCTGATTTGATATACTTATTACAGTCAACAAATAAAAGTTAAAACATAAAATAGGATTAATGATGGATGCCCATCTCAAGAAATTAATTCCTTAATGTATTAGACAACTTATGAACTTATTTTAGACTGACTCACATGAAATTTTGCCACTGTCATATTTTACACTTTAGAAACATAATTATCTAGAGATAACAGTCACCAAAAAATGTTGATCTAGGCCAAATTTTTGATACCCATCAAACATAAGTGACCTATTAATGTATTTAACAATTTTTAATAGTTAATTTCAAACCACTTAGATGTGTTTTTCACCACTATTAGAAATGTATATGACCTTTGTAGCAAATAGTGAGGAAAAAGAGAGTTTAGAGATCAAATCCTTAGGACCTATAGGTCTTGAAGATCACTTGCTCAAGTTGCCAAAATTTTTTCAATAACTGAAACACAATTTTTTGCCAATTTTTCTGCAAAAGCCACCAATGATCAACTTTAGAAAATTAAATATTCAGATTAGAAATGGAGCAAAGAAAATCTAGTGCCAATTAGGGCTAGACCTATGCCTAATAAGGCTAGTATTGGGTAGGGAGAAGGCAGATATGGGCTTAGGAGTCCCAAAACTTGAAACCTTTGTTCTGAAAAATTTATTTTGCTTCAAATCTTTAGATTTGTTGCAATATATTCAATGGTTGGCCTTGCAAAAATTTTGGAGACTAGATCTTACCTTCAAGGCCCTAGATCTAGCTCTGATCCAAGTCTTTCTACTTGATCTCACATGGACAAATGAAAATAAGAATACCCAAAACCCCAATATATACAAAAATTTAAAAAAATAGTTCAAACCCGAAAAACCCTAGCTGCAAAACCAATATTAGAGAAATAAAATAATTTACAAGATTTATTTTACAAATATAATCAGATCTATACAAATAATAAACAAATCTACACAAATAATATACAAATCTACTAGATCTGATGAGTATGAGTCCAACTCCGCTCCCAGATCAGTGGAATCAAAGCTTTTCCTAAGCCAGATCTATCAATTAAATTTAGTATATAAAAAATAAATAATTTTATATGAGGCACTAGCCAAGAAACCCTGCAAGAGAAACTTCATTAGATAAATCTTGGGATTTCAATTAGGAAGGCTCTTCAGATCTTATGCTCTGGGAGTTGGCTTGTCCAACTGAGGACTTCCCCTAACGCCTAAGATTTTCAAATACAAATGATTTATGCACACTCAAGATCAAACTGTCAGATCGATATAGATATAAAATTACAAATTCTTAAAGAATTAGAGATACCTGTTAATTCAATTCAATTAAAACGTTATCTTAGATCCAATAACCTATGCAAGATACATGTGCAATAAGTTATTCCATGAAGACTAATAATCAACAACTTATAAAAATATTATTCAGGAGAACATTAAGAACTATACTACCATAAAAAATAGGAGAGAAACACCATCAATGAAAACCCCAAAGACTTTGTGTTATTATTATTTCAGAAAAATTACAAGAGAGCTTCAAGAGCTAGTACATGATTCAATGATCGGATCCTTTGTGAGACAAATGACTTTTAATTTATAGATAAATTCTTCAAACAACTCGTTGGATTGATCCTTGTCAAAGTAATCTCAACTGTTGAGAAATATTTAATTATTTTTTAATCTCCACAGCCGAAATATTTATTTTTTGAGGAATTTTTGAATTTTTCTTTTAATTCTTTTTTAATAAGCTTAAAATTATTTATTTTGAGCTAGTTTCCTAAAAAATTGACTTTGACCTAATCACTCAGGTCTAAGGGTCTAAAATTTCCTGAAATTTTAAATATTCCCTTGGTGGGGGACCTTCAGAAATTAATTTCTCTTGAATCCATGAATTTTTTTATTTTGGAGAACTTTTTTTTCCCAAGACTTAATTTTGACTCCAATTAATTAAATTTCTGGCTTATGATTTTTAATTTATTTATTGCTAGAAAATTTAATTAATTGACACATGAAGGGATTAATAATTTTTTCCAACCCTTTAATATTTTATTAGCATAGTTAAAATATTATTTGTATAAGATAATTCCATTTCAACCCTCAAAGGGGGAAAACCCATACATTATAGACCTTCAATTATTCTATCCAATTTTGCGACTCAATATGATCTAGTAGACCAAGTGATTTGTAATAAAATAATTTAGTCAATTAGCTAAAATTATTCCCATATCACTTCGCAGAAGACTCGAATAGAACACTAGGACTTACCTAAGTTCTTGACGACAAAATCCACCATCTCTTTGGGGTGAGGTTGGAGGGAAAAACTCTTACGATCATTTGTGTTCAAAACACAAATGAATTAGTGAGACGAAAAACCTCTTGGGTTGGAAATCGTCACCAAAATATTTGGCTTACCTAGGTTTTTACATACATATGGTTTTACTAAGATCATTTACATTATAAACTTGTAGAATTAGTTTACAACTCTGATAGACTGATCACTGATGAATCCAAGATGATCTAAATGCTAGAGTATGATGGAATTCTTTTGTGAAAATGTGTACCGCTACAAGGTAGTTGATATAGAGTGGTCAACATCTGACTCTACTTGGGGACACTTTGCTTCACTAACGGAATGTGAGAATTCAGAATCTGCACCTAAGCAACACACAAGTTCATTTAAGTAGTGTCCATTCGAATATAATCCAAAAATCATCATGTAACATTAAGTACATGAAATAGAAGCTCTGAAACGTAAATCTAACCTAAAGACAAAAGTGAAGTGCTGAAATGAAAATTAGAAATAAGTAACAAGGAGTAGAGTTAGAAATACAATACAGACGATGCCCTATGGCATCAAATGTGTTCAATGAAGTCCTTGAGCATCTGCCTGCTTTTTTGCATATCCATAAGTTGTTTTTTGATGTGCCATGTGCAATCTTAATCATTTTAGGACTTTGGCTTATCCTAATGTTATGCTGTATAAGGACATCAGATTTGTCAGGCTTCTTTCTTTTTCTCTTCTGCTTCATACTTTTCTTTGTGGTGGGTTGTGATGCTGATGATGTGGAACATTTTGCTTGATTTTGAAAAATTTCAGATTAAAAATTTGAAGCATCCAAGATATTTGTGACATGCATTTCTTCGTTATGCATTTGCTCTGTCAAGGGTGATGGATTGACCTTACATGTATTAACTTGATTTCCTTCAGTTTCCCTTTTATTCAGATTGCCTTGAATTGGCCACTTTTCAATGGAACAAATGACCTTTTTCATAATAAGATGGAGCTTGCTTCAACGAACTGGGAGGCTTATGATCCGTTGAAAGTTCTTTATTCTCTGACTTTGGTTGAAACATCTGGATATATGATCTTTCCATTTTGTGCAACTTATCCTAAATAATAGTTATTTGATTAGAATGCTTAACTTTTAGAGCACTGATTTCCTTTGCATGACTTGATTCCATACCTTTTATTAATTGTACTTGCTTTTCCTCTATGGCCAACAATCTTTTCTAAAGAGATATCTTTCTCATAGCAATCATTTCTTTCTCATGATTTGCTTCCATGGTGATCAAATGATTTTGCATGGTGGCTATCTGATTATAGTAATTAACTTACATGATCTTCATTTCCTTGACATGTTTTTCTTCTATAGCCAACAACCTATTGATCTGATAATCACCCAATGAGTGACGTCAGTTAAGAATTATTAAATGAAGGTATTATAGACTCGTATGTTCGTGTGTGTGTCTATGTTATTTAAGCAACGGATCGATCAGATTGCAAATACACAGACACTTCAAATGGAAAACAACAGAGAAATATAGTAAGCAAATACAAGAACACAAGAAATTAATAAGGAGTTCACCCTATCCACTAGGGCTACATTTTCGATCCAGCTCTCAGTGGTGGTCTTCTTTTTATTGTGTCTTGTAACAAAGAATTACAATGAAGGAGCTCAATATGAGTCTCCTGAAACAGATTGGCTTGGCAGGGTGGTTATTGGATTTCCCCAAACCACTGGTGACTGGAGTACACAGACTCTCTTCCTTACCAGCTCGTTGACCTCTCTGGTCTGACAGATCCTCTCAGGGATGGCTTGAGTCTCTTAAGATCTCTGGTGCTTGATGTTGCCTTTGGTCAGCTCGGCCCTTCTGTTTTCTCTCTGCTTTTTGCTTCACTAGTTCTTCTCTTCTCTGTCTTCTGTCTTCGGTGTTCCGTCTTTCGGTTCCCGACTCCTCTCCTTCTGTCTGGTTTGTACATGGCTTTAAAGCCATTCGGGTTTATGGCGGTTTGGTTCCCCTTCCACCTTCGTCGGATCGCCTACTTGCAGCTGTGCTTGGAGTTCCCTGTTCTCGGCGTCATCATCAGATTCTCAGGGATGGCCACTTGTCCCCCTGCAAACTTCGCCAACCTGCGTCGTTGATTCAATTCTTTGTTTATGTCGTGGAATGAGTCTTCCGCCACCTTGGCGGTCTAAGTGGACTTCAAATTCTTTCATATCGCGGCTTAATCCCCTGTCAATTCCGTCTTCTCCATCGGGCGCGATCTCAGCCGTTAGATCTGGGGTCCCCAAATCTGGCGCCATTCGCTTGTCTCGCGCAATTGACTAGCTCAACTGTTAGCATGCGATGAGCGACAATTTTCTCTCTCCTCCGCTTGCCACGTGTCGGGCGCTGAGTGGAATCGCTCCTTTTCCATCAAAGCTGCTTATTGCCCATGGACGTTGTCGATCAATACCGCTGGTTTTGGAGCGGGTCCCGCCTTTAGCGCTTAGCCTTTTGTCCCATGGTTTTTCTGGCTCCCACGCGACCGAGTGCTCGGGGCTTCTCCATTTTGAGGTTTTTCGCTAATTGCGCATCAAAAAATCCCTCTATTTTCCGATCCGGGCCTTGCAGGGGCTAATTTCGCCTCCCGCGCAGTCTCCATGGGCCTCGGTTAGCGCAATTTGTCCGAGGTCCTCGTTGTTCCATGCTGGCTGCCATTGCCATTGGTTTAGAGGTGTTTTTGATCGCTGTTTTAAATTCTTTGAAGTCTGTCTTGACCTGGTACAGCCATGGCTCTGTTAATCATTCTTTATGGATCCAATTCGGATCACGACCTTTCCACTTAAAAGCTTTTGGACCACCAAAAGTTGGTTTTCTTTCAACCATCGACTAAGTGAGGGTACTGCTGTCTCACTTGTCCATTCTCAATCCACTTTTCACTGCTCGGCTTCGAACCTTTGAGTCTAATTCTGAGGTACTCAACATCTCTTCTGCGCGTTATCCTCACCTTCCTCTCCAACACTGTGTCTTCCTGCAATTCATTAAGATATTTAGGTAGCAGGTCATCAATAGAAGGTAATTGACTTTGCTTTTCAGGATCCTCAATCATTGAAGGTTGAAACAATCTCAAGCAATCTGCATTTACCACTGAGTAGATGTGCATGTAAGCTGGTAGATCAAGGCGAAAAGCATTTTCACCAACCTTCTCAAGTATCCTAAAAGGTCCATACCTGATAGGCTTTAGCTTTTTACCTTCACCTTGCATCCTGTTCTTGTTGATATACAGCCAGACCTGGTCTCCAACTTGAAAACTATGCACCATTCGATGCTTGTCATCCCTAGCCTTGTATTTGGCTTGGCTCTTTTCCAGCTGTTCCTGTACTGCTTGGTGGATCTCCTGGATCTGTTCTATGAACCTAGTTGCCTTGTCCACATCACCGTGTCTATCAACTGTGGTATCTTTACCAAAGACAAAATCCAAAGAAGACCTTCGTATGAAACCAAAACAGGTCTCAAAAGGAGACTTCTGTGTAGAAGAGTGTTTTGCTCTGTTGTAAGCATGCTGCACATAACACAAATGTTCGTCCCAAAGCTTAGGATGTTTGCTGCAATATCCTCTGAGTAACTGGATTACTGTTTTGTTAACTACTTCTATCTGGCTATCGGTTTGTGGATGAAAAGCTGTGCTTTTCTTCAATTGGGTGTCCATAATCTCCCCAGACTTGACCAAAACTTCCCCACAAATCAGGTGTCTCGATCAGATACAATAGAAGTGGGCAACCCGAAATGAACCCATACATGTTCAAAGAACAATTTTGCAGTTTGTTCAGCGGTAATCTGCTTATTACAAGGTATCAAAATACACATTTCGCTGAACGTATCCACAACCACATACAGATAATCATGACCTTTCCTAGATTTAGGCAGTCCTCCAACAAAATCCATGGAAACACTTTTCCAAGGGTGAGAAGGAACTGGTAATGGAGTGTACAAGTCTAGTTTTCTATTGCTGGGCTTGCTTATAGCACACATAGTACACCCTCTTACATATCTAGAAATTGTCTCATTCATTTTCGGCCAATAACAAAATCTTTGCAGCTGTGCAACTGTTTTACTTACCCCAAAGTGACCTGATATTAGAGAAGTATGCGCCTCTCTGATTATCTTTACTCTCTCTGTTTGTGGAATGCAGAGTTTCCCACAATGATATAAGAGTCGGTTCTTCACATGATAATCCAATTCTTCTACCCTTTTGCCTTGAGTTTCCCACAATGATGAGTAAATGAAACTGTTGTAGAAAACCCATCTATCTGTAGTGTCTTGATTGCTGCAATTTAGTTTGGGAGTGCAGATATTGAAGTGGTTGATGATCAATATGTTACTGTCTCTTTGCCCATTAAGTAATGTTTCCACTTTTTCACACTCTGAACTAATGCATTCAATTCTTTATCATATGTAGTATAGTTAACTACTGCAGAATTAGAAGTCTCAAAATGATAACATAAGGGTTTACTGTGCTATGTCAACACTGCTTCCATGGCATAGTCACTAGCATCTATTTGGATTTCAAATGATCTTTGAAGATCAGGCAGTGCTAGTACAGGTGTTGTACTAATCTTTTCTTTCAAGGTGTCGAAGGCTTTCTGATGTTTGCCTTCCCACTGAAACATCTTGTTCAGTCCTGTCAAAGCATGTAAGGGAGCTGCAATTGAGGAAAAGTTAGAGATGAATTTCCTCCAATATTGTGTTGCTCCGAAGAAGCTTCTCACTTTTGTAGCATACTTGGGTTTAGACGAGTTGACAATGACTGCCACTTTAGAGGGATCTATTTTCAATTCACCACCCCCTACTATATGACCCAAATAATTGAGAGATGTTTTGCCAAATTCACATTTTGAGAGTTTAACATAAAGTTTTTCTTGTTTTAAAACACCTAATGTTTGCGTAACATGCTTTAAGTGTTCCTTCCACGTTTTACTAAAAATCAGAATGTCATCCAGATACACAATAACAAAATCATCAAGAAAAGGCCTGAGTACATCATTCATTAATTTCATGAAAGTAGCAGGGGCATTGGTCAAGCCAAAAGGCATAACCAACGACTCATACAATCCCTGCTTTGTTTTGAAAGCAGTCTTCCCTGCATCTTTCTTTGCAACTCTGACCTGATGGTATCCATTGTGCAAATCCACCTTGGTGAAATAAACAACTTCCTTTAATTGATCTAAAAGATCATCTATGCGAGGAAGGGGATAATGATTTTTGATTGTTATCTTATTCAGTGCTCGGTAGTCAATGCACATTCTCCACGAGCCATCTTTCTTTCTCACCAAAACGATTG
>APFE030388026.1:119345-177006 GCA_000404065.3 Pinus taeda
TCTCTCATGTTCTTCATCAATAATAGATTGAGCAGAATTACTAGTAGATGCTTCAGAATTCTTACCTTTTATACCTGTGGCTGCAATGATTGTTTCATCTGCCGAGTCTGACCCCAAATCTTTCTGAATAGTTGCAACAATCTTCTTCTTCTTGCCCTCAGACTTCTTAGGTCTCAGCTTTGGTCCAATGATGCTCATCATCATGCCCATCCTTTTTAATGTGAGTGCATGAAGCTTTGCTTTTCTGTGCAGTGTTAGCCTTCCTTGCTTTCCACTTTTCCTTTCTTTTGTCCTTGCTCTTGCTTGCAGTGGGTTGGGATGGTCCCCCAATTTCTGGATTTCCATTCTTTCCTCTAGCCTCTAGATGAGTAGCTTGCACAGATACCTCATCTATACTAGTGGGATTAAACATGAGGATGGTATGCCTCATGTAGCTATGTAGACCATCAATGTATTTCAAAAGAGTCCCTGGTGAGTATAATGAGATCCCTAGAATCAATGCTCTCTTTCTAAATTCTTGAGTGTACCCTTGCACACTTTGCTCTTTCAACTGCCGAAGAGTTTGCCAACTCATCATGGCTTGTTGCATGTAGGCCAATGGATAGAACTGCTTCTTGATTGCAGAAACAAAGTCACTCCAGACAGAGATAGTCTTACCATGTCTTTTCATGTCAGCTTGGGTTCTGCCTTCCCACCAAACCAAGGCAGGGCCTCTTAGGCGTAGGCTTGCCAGCGAAATTTCGCTCTTTTCTGAGTCGATGTTCTGCACTCTGCAATACACATCAATTTGTCTAATCCAATTGTCCAACTTTTCAACATTTAACTCTCCATCATATATAGGCAAGTCAAATTTAACATCTAGCTTGATCAAAGATGCTTTCTTATTATGCACAGGGCTATTAGGAGGTGTGAGAAAGTTTTCCTCTTTCCCTTCTCCTTTTGAGTGGTCATGGGAATGAGACTCATTTTCTTCTTTATCTTGTTTAGAACCTGATGAATCTTTATCCTTATGCTTTTTAAAGTCCCTATACATTTCTTCTACCATAGACTTTATAGCTAGGAAATTCTATGAATTGAGGGTCTGGTCCCACAAAACCTTCTTCTGACATTGTCTTTCGAGGATAGACTCTCCTAATCTCAGGATTAGTTTCAACCAACTCTCATTCTCCTAATTTGAGCTTTGATCTAGTGAGCATTCAACAGCTTAAACCAACACAAGCTTAACCTTGCAGCCTAACGCTCTGATACCACTTGATCTGATAATCACCCAATGAGTGGCCTCAGTTAAGAATTATTAAATGAAGGTATACAGACTAATATGTTGGTGTGTGTGTATGTTATTTAAGCAACGGATCGATCAGATTGCAAATACACAGACATTTGAAATGGAAAACAGCAGAGAAATACAGTAAGCAAATACAAGAACACAAGAAATTAATAAGGAGTTCACCCTATCCTCCAGGGCTACATCTTTGGCCCAGCTCTCAGTGGTGGCCTTCTTTTTATTGTGTCTTGTAGCAGAGAATTACAATGAAGGAGCTCAATATGAGTCTCCCCAAACAGATTGGCTTGGCAGGGTAGTTCTTGGATTCCCCAAACCACTGGAGTACACAGACTCTCTTCCTTACCAACTCTTTGACCTCTCCGGTCTGACAGATCCTCTCAGGGATGGCTTGAGTCTCTCAAGCTCTCTGGTGCTCGACGTTGCCTTTGGTCAGCTCGACCCTTCTATCTTCTTTCTGCTTTTTGCTTCATTGGTTCTTCTCTTCTCAGTCTTCTGTCTTCGGTGTTTCGTCTTTCGGTTCCCGACTCCTCTCCTTCTGTCTGGTCTGTACATGGCTTTAAAGCCATTCGGGCTCATGGCGGTTCGGTTCCTCTTCCACCTTCGTCGGAGCGCTTGCTTGCAGCTGCGCTTGGAGTTCCCTGTTCTCAGCGTCATCATCAGGCTCTCAGGGATGGCCACTTGTCCCCCTGCAAACTGTGCCAGCTTGTGTCGTCGGTTCAATTCTTCGTTTACGTCCTGGATTGAGTCTTCCGCCACCTTGGCGGTCAAAGCAGACTTCAAATTCTTTCATATCGCGGCTTAATCCCCTGTCAATTCCATCTTCTCCATCGGGTGCGATCTCAGCCGTTAGATCTGGGGCCCCCAGATCTGATGCCCTTTGCTTGTTCCGTGGGGTTGACTAGCTTGACCGTTACTGCGCGATGACCAACGGTTTTCTCTCTCCACTGCTTGACACGTGTCGGGCGCTGAGTGGAATCGCTCCTTTTCCATCAAAATTGCTTACCACCCATGGACACCCTTGATCAATACCGCCGGTTTTGCAGCGGGTCCCGCCTTTAGCGCTTAGCCTTTTGTCCCACGGTTTTCCCGGTTCCCACGCGATCGAGTGCTCGAGGCTTCTCCATTTTGAGGTTTTTCGCCCAGTGATGCGCGATTAGTGCTAAGCGCATCAAAAACTCCCTCTGTTTCCCGATCCGGGCCTCCTAGGGGCTAATTTCGCCTCTCGCGCAGTCTCCATGGGCCTCGGTCAACGCGCTTTGACTGGGGTCCTCGTCGTTCCACGCTGGCTGCCACTGCCACTGGTTTAGAGGTGTTTTTGATCGTTGTTTTAAATTCTTTGAAGTCTGTCCTGACCTTGTATAGCCATGGCTCTGTTACTCATTTTTTATGGATACAATTCGGATCACCTCTTTTGCATAGAACCCATTTCCCTGGTGTGATATGCTGTTAATCTAGCTTGGTTAAGTTCCATGTTCTTGATGAGTTGAGCCTAGTTGACTTCCATATTCTTGATTACATGTGCTTGATTCAGCTGCATATCTTTAACCATTTGAGTTAACTTCTTGATGAAATTATTTTCAGCTTCTTTAGTTTCCTTTACTTTAACTTTCAGATTGGCCTTTCTCTTATCTCCATATTTATCTTCAAAAACATCAATGATTGATTGTAAAGAGTCAAAAGTGTTATCAGGAAACTCAGTAAACCAATCTAAGGCATCTCCATATAAGGTGAGAACAAAAATCTTCGTCTTCACATCTTCATGGTCGAAATATCAATGACACGTGCTTATATAGAGGTTGAAATTCAGAAGGTGAGTCTCGACAGTAAAAGCATTGTTACCTTGAAACGAAGGAAATATATTGATGGTTTCACCAACTTCACAAGGATAATCAAGCGAAGCTACCTGAATGTTAGTAAAATCATAAGGAGGTCTTATTATCTGAGAAATAATGGATGAATAAGCAGAGTCGCCACCCAAACAGGAAACCAATCAAAATGTCCAGGTGCAGCTAGAGAAGATAAAAGCATCAGTGAGAGGAAAAAGATAAGGTGATTAAAAGATGAAGAGATATAATGGCACCAAAAAATGTGGCGTTGATGGGATAAGAAATGATGAAAGATTGAGAAGATGAAGATGATTAAGATGAATGTTGCAAATTCAAGTTCCAATAAATTGGTCCTTGACAACGACGCCAAAAAATGTTGTGCCGCTTGACGGGCTAATGAATGGCGGAAAATATTAGATGATTAGAAAAATGTCGTGAGGACCAAAGACAAAAACTCTATCCTTGACAACGACGCCAAAAAATGTTGTTGCCTAAAGTGTACACCTAAGGCACAACGCTCAAAGTAGAGGCTATCACTTTGATCCCTACTCACTCCGTTTAGACTCTCTCTTAGCTAAGTCAAGGGGGAAGTCCCTAAGGATGATGATAAGGGGAGAACTTATTGGAACAACAAGTTCTAGGAGAGTATGGGCAAGATCAATACCTCTCTAGGCAACTTTGAGATTAGCAAGTGCGTTCATTAAATGAACGAAGTAAATCTTAACAAGATGAAGTAATTAAGGACAATGAGGTGATAACACAATTAAAAAATATAGGCCAATGCCTAATGGACAATGCTCAAAGTAAATTATATCCCTTGCACAAATTTGAAAAGATTCAAGTTACTAGATAACTAGTGCTGCAAGTTAGTATGATAGATCAAGATAACTAGAAGTATGAGTAGTGAAACGAATTAAGAACAATTGCAAGAAAGAAACTTATGCTTTCATTAAATTATGACATAAATTTCAATAATCTTGCAACTATAATATTGAGCCCACAATTCCAATTACCAATGATGAATAAGGAATGAACGCAAGACTTAACTAATGCAAAGATTAAATCTAGTATCCAAATGAAGTGCAAATGTTAATGTTTCAATGAGATGCAATTAAAACATATGCTTCAAATGGAATGCTTAGGATATATGAAGATGACAATCCACTTATAATCGATATTACTTCAACTTCAAAAGTAAGACTAGTTTAAGGCAATAACCAAATGAAGCTACAAGAAATTACTCAATGAAACAAGAGATGCCAATTAGAATCTAGTGTTGGAGCAACAACTCAAAATGCCTTTAAATAAAAGTGCTTTTAGGATTTTATTTATGTTAGACAATGAAACCAAGTAATATTTATGATGAAAGCACTGTTAAAAGACGGCAAATGAGATTGCTAATCAAATAAGATTGAACAAATAAAACATCTTATGACAACAATAAGCTACTAGTGAATTATTTATACCCTATGTGTCATTTAATGAATAGTAAACCTTTAGGACAGTAGTAAGAAATTTTTTTAGGACAACAACAAACAAATGTTATGACAACAACAATATGACAATGAAAATAATGAGCTATCAATGCTATTTTTATGTTAAAAATTTACTGAAAATTTTCCAAACTTGGCCACATGAATTTTAAGAAATTTTCAACCTGTTATGATGTGATTTCCAGAGTTATATGAGATTAAATATACTTATTACAGTGAACAAATAAAACATGAGATAGGCTTAATGATGGATTCCCAACTTAAGAAATCTTTTTTTTAATGTATTAGACAACTTGGGAACTTATTTTAGACTAACCCACATGAAATTTTGCCACTGTTATATTTTACACTTCAGAAACAAAATTATTCAGAGATAACAATTACCCAAAATGGTAGATCTAGGCCAAATTTTTGATACCCATCAAACATAAGTGACTTATTACTGTATTTAACAAATTTTTCAATAAATTTCAAACAATTTAGATGTGTTTTTCACCATTATTAGAAAGGTATACGACTGCTGTAGCAAACAATGAGGAAAAATAGGGGTTAGAGATCAAACCCTTAGGACATAGGCCTTGAAAATCACTTGACCAAGTTGCCAAAATATTTTCAATACTTAAAACACAATTTTTTACCAATTTTTTCTACAAAAGCCACCAATGATTAGCTATAGAAAATTAAATATTCAGATAAAAAATGGAGCAAATAGAACTTAGGGCCAATGAGGGCTAGCACTAGGCCTAATAAGGCTAGCGTTGGGCTGGGAGAAGACAGATCTGGGCTTACGAGCCCCAAAACTTGAAACTGTTGTTTTGAAAAAAATATTTTGCTTCAGATCTTCAGAGTTGTTGCAATATCTTCAATGGCTGGCTCTGCAAAATTTTTGGAGACTAGATCTTACCCTTAAGGGCCTAGATCTAAAGCTCTGATGCAACTCTTTCCACTTGATCTCACCTGCACAAATGAAAATAAGAATACCAAAAACCCCAATATATACAAAAATTTTAAAAAATAATTCAAAACCCCAAAACTCTAGCTGCAAAACCAAGATTAGAGAAATAAAATAATTTTCAAGATTTATTTTACAAATATAATAAGATCTATACAAATAATATACAAATCTACTGGATCTGAGGAGTATGAGTTCAACTGCGCTCCCAGATCAATACAATCAAGCTCTTCCTAGCCAGATCTATCAATTAAACTTGGTATATTAAAGATAAATAATTTTAAATGAGACACTAGCAAATAAAACATGAAATAGGTTTAATGATGAATGCCCAACTTAAGAAATTATTTTTTAATGTATTAGACAACTTAGGAACTTATTTTAGACTAACCCACATGAAATTTTGCCACGTTATATTTCACACTTCAGAAACAAAATTATTTGGAGATAACAATTACTCAAAAATGTAGATCTAGGCCAAATTTTTGATACCCATCAAACATAAGTGACTTATTACTGTATTTAACAATTTTTTCAATAAATTGCAAACCAGTTAGATGTGTTTTTCACCACTATTAGAAAGGTATACGACTGCTGTAGCAAACAGTGAGGAAAAGAGGGGTTAGAGATCAAACTCTTAGGACCTAGGCCTTAAAAATCACTTGCCCAAGTTGCCAAAATATTTTCAACACCTGAAACATAATTTTTTACCAATTTTTCTGCAAAAGCCACCAATGATCAGCTATAGAAAATTAAATATTTAGATCAGAAATGGAGCAAAGAGAACTTAGGGCCAATGAGGGCTAGCACTATGCCTAATAAGGTCAGTGTTGGGCTGGGAGAACGCAAATATGGGCCTAGGAGCCCCAAAACTTGAAACCGTTGTTCTGAAAAATTATTTTGCTTCAGATCTTCAAAGTTGTTGCAATATCTTCAATGGCTGGCTCTGCAAAATTTTTGGAGACTAGATATTGCCTTCAAGGGCCTAGTTCTAGCTCTGATGTAACTCTTTCCACTTGATCTCACTTGCACAAATGAAAATAAGAACACCAAAAACCCCAATATATACAATTTTTTAAAAAAATAATTCAAACCCCAAAACCCTAGTTGCAAAACCAAGATTAGATAAATAAAATAATTTACAAAATTTATTTTACAAATATAATAAGATCTATACAAATAATATAAATATACAGATCTACTAGATTTGAGGAGTATGAGTCCAACTGCGCTCCCAGATTAATAAAATCAAGTTCTTCTTAGCCAGATTTATCAATTAAACTCGGTTAGGAGAAAGAAGATCTGGGCTTAGGAGCCCCAAAATTTGAAACCATTGTTCTAAAAAAATTGTTTTGCTTCAGATCTTTAGAGTTGTTGCAATATCTTCAATGGCTGGCTCTCCAAAATTTTTGGAGATTAGATCTTACCCTCAAGGGCCTAGATCTAGCTCTGATGCAACTCTTTCCACTTGATCTCACCTGCACAAATGAAAATAAGAATACCAAAAACCCCAATATATACAAAAATTTTAAAAAATAATTCAAACTCCAAAAACCCTAGCTGCAAAACCAAGATTAGAGAAATAAAATAATTTACAAAATTTATTTTACAAATATAATCAAATCTATACAAATAATATACAGATCTACTGGATTTGAGGAGTATGAATCCAATTGTGCTCCCAGGTCAATAAAATCAAGCTTTTCCTAGCTAGATCTATTAATTAAACTCGGTATATAAAAGATAAATAATTTTAAATGAGACACTAGCCAAAAAAACCCTGCAAGAAAAACTTTGTTAGATAAATATTGGGATTTCAATCAAGAAGACTCTTCAGATCTTATGCCTTAGGAGTTGTCTGGGCCAACCTATGACTTCCTCCAACGCCTAAGTTTTTCTATACAAATGATTTTTTCACACTCAAGATCAAGCCGTCAGATCGATAGAGATATAAAATAGCAATATAACCTTAAAAAATTAAAGATACTTGCTAATTCAATTAAATTAAAATGCTATTTTAGATCTAATAACCTATGCAAGATACTTGTGGAATAAGTTATTCCATGAACGATAATAATCGACAATTTATAAAAATATTATTCAATGGAACATTAAAAACAATATTACCATAAGAAATAGGAGAGAAACACTACCATCAATGAAAACTCCAAAGACTTGCGTTATTATTATTTCAAAAAAATTACAAGAGAGCTTCAAGAGTTAATACATGATTCAATAATCGGATCCTTTGTGAGACTAATGACTTTTAGTTTATAGATAAATTCTCCAAACGGCTGGTTGGCTTGATCCCCGTTAAAGTAATATCGACCATTGATAAAGATTTAATTATCTTTTAATATCAATCGTCGAAATATTTATTTTTTGAGGATTTTTCGAAATTTTCTTTTAGCTATTTTTTAATTAGATCAAAATTAATTATTTTGAGCTAATTTCTTTAAAAATTTGACTTTGACTTAACCCCTAAGGCCCAAGGGTCCAATTGTTTTTGAAATTTTCAATATTTTCTTAGTGGGGGACTTCCAAAAATTAATTTCTCTAGATTAAATTTTTGGCTTAGGATTTTTAATTTATTTTTTGCCAGAAAATTTAATTAATTGACACATGAGGGGATTAATAATTTTTTCCAACTTATATTTTAGCACCATGACTAATATATTATTTACATAAAATAATTACATTTCAACTCTCAAAGGGGGAAAACCTGTTTGTTATAGACCTCCAATTATGCGACTCAAGATGATCCAGTAGACCAAGTAATTTGTAATAAAATAAGTTAGCCAATTAACTAAAATTATTCCCAAATCACTTTAAAGAAGACTCGACTAGAACACTAAGACTTATCTAAGATCTTGACGACAAAATCCACCCTAGCTTTGGGATGAGGTTGGAGGGAAAAACTCTACCGATCATTTGTGTTTAGAAACACAGATGAATCCGTGAGACGAAAAACCTCCTAAGTTGAAAAACATCACCAAAATAGTAGGCTTACCTAGGTTGTTACATACATATGGTCTTACCAAGATCATTTACATTATAAACTTCCAGAATGGGTTTACAACTCTAATAGACTGATGACTGATGAATCCAGGATGATCTGAATGCTAGAACATGATGGAATTCTTTTGCGAAAATGTGTACTGCTATAGGTTAGTTGACATAGAGTGGTCAACATGACTCAATAAACCCTATGAGCACGAAGAACATGCTTTAACTAGAGAAAATAATAAAATATAAATTTTCTTTTTCTTCTTTTTGTTTTTTTCATAAAATACATAATGATACAAGTATAATGATAATTATGAAGTCCGAACCTAGTTACATTTTCAACCAAGTGATTTGTAATAAAATAATTTAGCCAATTTACTAAAATTATTCTCAAATCACTTTAAAGAGGATTCGACTAGAACACTAGGGCTTACCTAAGATTTTGATGACAAAATCCACCCTAGCTTTGGGATGAGGTTGGAGGGAAAAACTCTGCCGATTATTTGTGTTTAGAAACACAGATGACTCAGTGAGAAGAAAAACCTTCTAAGTTGGAAATCATCACCAAAATAGTAGGGTTACCTAGGTTATTACATACATATGGTCTTACTAAGATTATTTACATTATAAACTTCCAGAATGGGTTTACAACTCTAATAGACTAATGATTGATGAATCCAGGATGATCTGAATGCTAGAACATGATGGAATTCTTTTGCGAAAATGTGTACTGCTATAGGGTAGTTGACACAGAGTGGTCAACATGACTCAATAAACCCTATGAGCACGAAGAACATGCTTTGACTAGAGAAAATAATAATTTTTTTTATTTTTATTTTTCTTCTTTTTGCTTTTTTCATAAAATACATAATGATAAAAATACAGTGATAATTATGAAGTCCGAAGCTAGTTACATTTTCAACACTCGCTCTTAACTAAGGACATATTCATAATTACACAACGAAATACAAGGATACTCTCAAATTGAAATATTCTCATAAGAAGAGTTCAGATTGATAAACATCATCAAGCATCATCATCATAACCAACATTGTCAATTACAAAATAGCAAGGTCTTGACTGACAGGCTATAACTCTCCACTAGATTAGAGCACAATGCTGGGAGGCATACATTTGGACACCACCAACACCTCCTCTCAAGGCACACACCCCATCTAGATGTTCACCAGGTATGTCCTTACAGGACTATTTGTTTTTTCATGAAATACATAATGATACAAGTACAATGATAATATGAAGATTGAACCTAGTTACATTTTGAACACTCCCTCTTAACTAGGGAGGTATCCATAATTACACAATGCAATACAAGTATACTCTATAGTCGAAATATTCTCATAAGAAGAGCGCAAATTGATAAACATCATCAAGCATAATCATCATAACCAACATTGTCATTTACAAAATAATAATGTTTTGACTGACAAGCTCTAACTCTCCACTAGATTAGAGCAAAATGCTGGGAGGCATACATTTGGACACAACCACCATTGCCTCTCAAGGCACATACCCCATCCAGATGTTCACCAGGTATGCCCTTACAGGACTATTCTTATCTTGGATTCCCAATCCTCAAAGAATATCGGTCCTCCTTAGGACTACTCTTGTCTTGGATACCTTGCCCTATCCTCAAAGAGTATCAGTCCTTGAGACTACTCCTATTTTGGATTCCAAATCCTTAAGGTGTATCGCTCCCAAATGCTTATCCAATCCTCCATTCTCCCTACCAGTGCCTTCACTAGACTTACGACTGTTAGTCTTGGCGTAGTGCATGATACATGGAGAATACAGTGTCCATCATCACTCCCTCTCAACCAGGGAGGAGATCCTTACTCCCTCTCAACTAGGGAGACATAATCATAGGCTTCACTTTTTCTCATTCATTAGCTACTTATTCTTCTGTGGAGATCTTAGTAGTAGCTTGCAAGGCTTCTTGGCTCCTAACATCATCACATCATATCTAACTTCGGCTTTCTTGGATCTTGACAATCTTCATGTAACTTTGTCATCAAATGATTCATTTATCATCTTCAAGGAGCCAAACTTCCTCACAGCTGCTAGCACATGCCTTCTTCCTTATATAACAAAATTTTGCCTTCATGCACTTCCAAGCCATCATCAGTGCTGTCCAATCAATCCTTGTGCTCCCAAATCCAATCAAATAGCCTCCGGTACAATATTATCAAACAAGTTTCCAACTTCCTCTCATTCTTCTGCAATATGTCCTTTCAAGGAGCCAAACCATATTCCATCATTATTAGAGTTGCCAAATCACAATAGCCTCTAGTCAAGGTGTGGGATTCTTCATATCAAATTCTTGCTGCTTGCTTCCTTTGAGGTCAACATTCCTTTGCATGGTCTATCTTCATATTACAATAGAGTTCTGCTTCATGCTCGTCAACTTCCAATCATCAATCAATGTATTCTTGAAATGAACCAATCAACTGACGGTGCAACAAAATCAGAACCCTTCAACACCTTACTTAAGGACATTGGCCTAGATCAATCATCATATTTTTTGGTCACAAGCTTCTCTGGGCTTTCTGCCAAGCATCAATTAATATTGTGTTCATCAAGATCTTTACAACTTCCTCTATCCATCTGAGGTAAGTGAACTTCTTGTCATCTAATTGTCTTCTTTGATGCACACATCAAACTGCTCCTTCCTTCACAATCTTCATGCCATGCCACGTTCTTTCAAATCTTTCATTTGCTAGACAAGTTTTTAGATAGATCTTGCTTAGACCTGCAACCTTTATTAGAAGACCATGAGAACAAAAGGACAAGGCACAAAGATAATAAACAAGAAAATATAGAGTACTTACTTTTATGAGAAGGATTAGCTCCCTCTCGATCTTGGACCTGTTCAACAACATTGTCTCCATATCATCATGATGTCATTCCTGTCAAAATCAAGAGCTAGATTTTTCTTTTTACAACATCACAATTAGTTAGGGTTTCTATTCTTAGGGTTTCCTAATTCAAAACTTTGCTAGGGTTTACAAACCTTAGGTATCAAAAACTTTGAAGACCTTACAAGCTGTGAGTTCTACAAATCCTAGCTTATTTATAGCCATCAAGACTTACTACATGCATACTGTTAGTTACAAAACCCAAATTATACTATTGACATACCTTTTACCCATTTCATTTCTTGATCTAGCCTTCAAATGTGGTGAACTACTAAACAATTAGTTAGGGTTTCTATTCCTAGGGTTTTCTAATTCAAAACTTTGCTAGGGTTCACAAACCTTAGGTATCAGAAACTTTGAAGACCTTACAAACTGTGAGTTCTACAAATCCTAGATTCTTTATAGTCATCAAGACTTACTACATGCATGCTGTTAGCTGCAAAACCCTAATTATACTGTTGACATACCTTTTATCCATTTCATTTCTTGATCTAGCCTTCAAATGTAGTGAACTACTTGGTATGCTACCAAATCAACAATCACTGTCTGGACTCTGTAGTCTATATTTATGCAGACCCTTATACTATCTTTCAAATAATCATCACCATGATCTAGTGAACTTAACATAATTGACATAGATCATGAAATACACACTAAAATTGTACATACCTTTGTAACCTAACCTCAACTCTTCTTTGCAAAATTTCGGTCCTTCTTCAATTGTCAAGTGCCAACAATCTTCAACAAAAGTTCTTCAATTCCTTTATTAACATAAGTATCGGTGAGCTGCTTGACTTGACTTGATTCCATAGACAAAGTGATCTTTCAATTATAGTTCTGTCCTCCATGAAGACGTGTAACGATGTCAACTTCAACATCAATTGTGAGTCTTAGATTCTTGATGACAAACTTCTGTTCCTCAGGATTTCGTACAATGATGAACTTATACTGCTCATTATATATAGTGCTTTCATAATCACATTCTTCAACATTTGAGTAAGCTTCGAGTGCCTCAAAAGAGTGTTGCATGTAAGGTGAGTGTTGATGTTGATTCCTGTAGTTTGTATTATAACACATTTGTCTCCTAATAATGTTCCTTCTGTGGCTTGCATTAGTGCAGAGATAATATACCTCCTCGTATGGTTCCTATACTTTTGATTGCTTGTTCGCTTGTCTCAGAAAATCCATATGATGAGCACTAGATCTTTACTTCTGTTCGATATATAAATTTTGTCCTTCATCCTTCAGGTATATAATTTTGCTGACCTTAAATTGCTGAAGAGACGTTGATGCCTTCATAGTAAATTTTGCAATTCGATATTATCATGAATACTTGCTCTTGTAGCTTGTAACTCGTATTATTAGAAATAAGGGGCTACTTTTTAGGGATCTGTATCTTTATCTCTGAGATAGGTGTTTAACTTGCTTGTATTCAATAGAAGATGTCCTAACTTGTTCGGATATTGCTCATTATCGAATCATAGTCACATTCTTTTGTCTCAGTCTTTTCTGTGTATGTTGTTAAGTGGATTTGTCTAAGAGTTTGGATGTCTCATAGAGAGCTTGGATATCTCTTGTTCACAACATTCTCAGCCTACCTTTGTTCATCATAGACCATTCAGATTGTATTGTTCCTCACAACAATCATCACATAATTCAAACTATTTACAGGTGTATCTACTGTCTAGGGTTATCGCTGGACTTCATATATTACAGAATTTGAATACTTTGCATACCATAGGAACAGATCTGGTCATGCTTGAGCGAGTGCATATAAACTCACTACTGAGACTTGATCTTGAACTATATCTTGGATAGCAAGAGTATACTACAGATCTTTCAAGTTTCAACAGATTAGAGACCTTCAAGCAATAGAGATCTTTGCGCAGATAATTGTTTGTGAGAATTTTGTTGGCTTCTTATCCTTTTATTATGTTCTTCTTCATCAAACAGTTATAAAAATATAAAACATGAAGATCGCAAAGGACAAAGGACACAAAGATATAGGGTCCAAGCTAGGGCAAAACCCCACAAGAGGGAAAACCCAACCAATCTTCTCTTATAGAATCAAATCAAAGTGAGAAATCCAATACTCAAAAAATAAGACCCAAACACCAAGACCAAGATCACCCACAAGATCCAAGTCAGCCCTCCATTATTTGTCATGCTTTATCCTCAATATGGTCAACTAGTCTGTCACAAGCCTGTCATTTAGATGCCTTCTTCCAAGGGATACTCGTCCTTCCTGTAGCTCACATTTTGTAGACCTTATAGTCCTCCTATAGCTCGCATGTCACAGTCATTTCAATCCTTCTATGGCTCACACTTCACATATATTCCAGTCCTTTAGCTCGCATATCATCACAGAGAGTCTCAATAACTCACACAACCTCACAGAATTTTGGTCTCAGAAACTTGCATCTTTTCAGATCCTTTGCAACAGAAAAACTTGCATCCTTTTCAGATACTATTCCACAGAGAAACTCTCACCTTTTCAGGTCCTAAGCCACAAAGAACTTTCATGTGAGTCTTCAAACTTGCCACAAAAACTCAATGAACGGATTGCCAATATGAAGGAGAACAGGTGCCAATATATAGTTGTTTGTCTATGCGAAGGTTCACGTCCTTTGGCCAGGCTGACTTGGCCTTGTGGAGCACAAATTGACTTTTTAATTCAAGATATTTTCTTTTCTCTTCTCTTGCAAGAAGTCCAAATGGGACTTTGACTCTTTGACTCATAATAAATATTCCTTTTGACTCAATAAACCCATATTTGCACAAAGAACATGCTTTGACTAGAGAAAACAGTAATAATATAAATATTCTTTTTCGTTTTGCTTTTTCATGATATACATAATGATACAAGTAAATGATAAACATGAAAACTGAACCTAGTTACATTTTCAACATTGCCAACCTCAGAAAATGTGGGGATTTTTGTGCTTTCTCCTTGATCATTTCTAGTTAGCCCAATGTGTTTAAGATCGTCTACGCGATGATGCAATTGCTAAGTATTATTTCTTTCCCCAAATGCAAAATATGACATCCCATTGGAAATACCCTAAAGATTTGCGTCTTCTCCACTTACTATTCTAAAACAACTCTCAAAATACGGTCTTAATCAACTTTTGTTGTTTTCTCTCAAAGTATACAGTTAAGGGCTGTTGATTTTTGTGTAGCATTAGGAGGTATTCCCGCATACCAAGATGTCACCTAAGTTGGCCTAGAAGAATTGTCAAAATTAAAGTATATATATATATTTTTGGGCATCATGTAGGCTCAAAAAGGACAAGTTGGCCCCACCATGAAAGGTTGTGTCCCTTGGTAAAAAAATTCAACCCATTTGACTTGTATATATACATGATGTGACACTTCACTTTGGATCATTCATCACATCCTCTCTCTTCTAGAGCAATCAAACATGTGAACAGGAGAGGCCAAATTGACTAAAATTTGACTGTTTGAGTTTGACTGTTGACCAAAGTTTATTGTAATACAAATATGACCACAAGACCGAGTTGACTGGAGGCCAAAATTTTCACTGTTGACCAACATTGACTTCTATATTTTTGGTTGGTTTGACCAACATTGACTTATTGGAAATTGACCAATTTTGACTAGTATTTGGACTTGGATATTGGCACAAATTTCTAGACAATTTGTATTTGTAAACCTTGCTGAAGAATAATTTCTCTTGGAAGAAAAGCTACTGGGATTTCTCCCAAGTTTGGGTTTCTTAGGGAAAAATTGTTGTCTTTATGGTGCATGGCTATCTCCTTATGATCTTACTCTTTTCGCTACATTTAATGTTGAGATTTTTTGTGTAGAATTGCTCAATGATATTAGTGGCATGAGATAAATTGTTAAAGATCATTTAGGTAGTAATTATCAGATTAGAAAATTGGTTTCTACTTACATCTTGTAGAAAATTCAACATGGAATCAGATCTTTGTTGAAAGAGTAGGCACTGATGTCAACCTAAAAGACAGGTGTTCAACAACTTGACTAGATTTTTTGATCTATTGCTAATTGGTCCCAAGTCTGGGAATGGAAGACAATTTTCAGAAGGAAGCTATTTCAGAGCTAGAGGGAGAAGTTTTTATTTCTGCTCTTTTAGGCACTATTACCAATAGCAATGGTGTTTGGATAGTGGATAGTGATGCTTCTAGGTGCATGACTGGTTTCATTGATTTGACAGAGAGAGATTCAGCATTGCAAGTGGAACTTGGAGATAATACCAAGTATAAAGTGAAAGGAGTTGGGTCAACTTCGTTTCCGCTGGAGTTCAAAGATTCACTACACATGAGAGATGTTTTGTATGCACTGGGATTGTAGAAGAATCTGCTCTCTATCTCAGCACTAGAAGATAGAGGTTATTGAGTTGCATTTACGGATGGTCAGGTTCTTATATGGCCTAAGGGCTTAAGCATGGACTTAACAAAAGTAATTGGTGTTCGAGAGGGAGGTCTATATAGACTGTTAGGATGACTAGCCCGGGCATTGGTACATGACAATATGCGTTTATGTGAGTTATGTCAACAAAGATTTGCCCATCTACATTACAAGGCTTTACTTGCATTAAGGCGAATGGTTACAGGTCATCTAGAGCTCCAACTAGAACGTTATGGCATTTGTAGGGGTTATGCACTTGACAAAAATGCCAAGGGAACATTTACAAGACATGATAGTAGATCCAAGGTCATCTTGGATCTAGTACATTCAGTTGTATGAGGACCTATGCCTGCATCCTCCCTGGGTGTCTACTTATACTATGTAACCTTCATTGATGACTTCTCTAAAAAAACTTGGATCTCTTGAATGAAGGTCGAGGATGAGGTTTCTAGCAAGTTCCAGAAGTTCTAGGCTCAGGTGGAGAACTTGATAGGAAGGAAGATAAATGTTTTGAGGTTAGATAATGGAGGGGAGTATACTTCAAGAGACTTCAACAATTTCTGCAAGGAGGAAGAGATCAAGGGGCAGTGGATAATTCCTTACAATCCTTAGCAGAATGGAGTTGCAGAAAGGAAGAACAAGACCATTGTGGAAGCAGCAAAGGCGATGATTCATGATCAAGATCTACCCATGTTCTTATGGGCAGATGTAGTTAGCACAACTGTTTATGTTCAGAATCGGAGTCCTCATCGGATATTGGAGGACAAGACTCTTAAGGAGGCATTCATAGGAGTGAAGCAAGAGGTTACTCATTTGAGGATCTTTGGTTGTCCAGTATATGTTTACGTGCCCAAGGAGAAGAGGAAGAAGCTAGAACCTATTGGGAAGAAGGGTAGTTTTGTGGGATATAACAAGACTTGGAAGGCCTACAGTATCTACATTTCAGGACAACATCAAGTTGAGGTTATTTGGGGTGTTATTTTTGATGAGGAGGTAGCCTTCAGGAAGCCTAGAGAGTCCCACATGAAGATTGATAAAGAGGAGCAAGAGACTCCGAAGGATGTAGGTACAAGTCCTTCCATTCCAGTTGTTCATTCTTCAGATGATCAGGAGGATCCAACAAAACCAGTGAACCCACCAAAAGATGTTGTAGGAACTAGGAAGAGGTCAACATGGCTTTGTGACATTTTGCAGGATGCAGAGGGGCATGCAACTCTTCGTGGCACTTTTAGGGAAAGCAAACGACCACAGAGGTACTTGGGTTATACGACATTGATGAGCCACATCATTGATTATGAGGCTTCCAATTATGAGGAGGAAACATGCCAACATGTTTGAAAGGATGCCATGATGGAGGAGTATTAGTCCATCATGAAGAATGATGTGTGGGAGATAGTTCTGAGACTTCCAAGCGGATCTATAAAATCAAGGATGCAGTAGATTGCAACATCAAGAAGTTCAAAGTGAGGTTTGTGGTGAGAGGGTTCTCCCAGAAAGAGTGGACTATGATGAGACGTTTTCTCTAGTCACCAGGTACACTTATATTATAACTATTGTTTCTCTTGCTTTTGTCATGGGTTGGAAGATACATTAGATGGATGTAAAGACCACGTTCCTCAATGGTGTGATTGAGGAGGAAGCATACATAGAACAACCTCAAGGATTTGCCTTACATGGGAAGGAGTCCCATGTTTGTAGATTGAAGGTGTTTTTGTATGGACTTAAGCAGGCACATAGGGCATGGTATTCTAGGATTAATGGATACTTGATGAGTTTGGGCTTCACCAAGAGTGTTGTGGATACAAACCTTTCATATATGATTTTTGATGGTTATCCTCTGATCTTGGTGCTATATGTTGATGATTTGTTCATCACAGGGGCAAAGAGACTCTTCGTCGAGTGCAAGAGCGAGTTAGCCTTAGAGTTTGAGATGAAGGATCTTGGCCTAATGCACTATTTCTTGAGATTGGAGGTGTGGTGGAGCCCAGATGAGATCTTACTCAGACAAGGGAAGTACATTGTTCATATTTTGGGGAGATTTGGCATGATGGACTGTAAGTCCATGGATACACCTATGTTGACCAATCTGAAAAAGCTAAGTGATTGCACTTCACATTCAGATTTGGTTGGATCCTGCGATGTACAAACAATTGATTGAATCCTTGATGTACCTAGTTAACATTGGGTCAGATATTTGCTTTGCAGTGAACACCCGAAGCTAGTATATGGTTGAGTAGAGGCAAATGCATTGGGTTGCAGCAAAGCATGTGTTGAGGTACGTGCGTGGTATAGTTGGATATGGTTTGAGATATGTCTCAGGTGGTGAAGTGAAGCTAAAGGGATATATAGATTCAGATTGGGATGGGAGTGAAGAGGATAGAAAGAGCACATTAGGGTGCTGCTTCAGCTTGGGATCCACTATTGTATCTTGGTTTAGCAAGAAGCATACTTCTATTGCACTCAATACAACAGAGGCATAGTATATCACAGTCAGTGTCAGAAGTCAGGAAGTAGTGTGGCTTCAGATGCTCTACTTGTAGGGCTATTTGATCAGGAGCTTGAGTCGACCTTGATATTTTGTGATAATCAAAGTTGTGTCAAGGTTTTAGGGAATCTAGTTTTTCATGACAGGTCAAAGCATATTGAGATCAAATATCACTTCATCTAAGACATAGTGCAAAGAGGAGCAGTGGAGCTCCAGTACATATCCACAAATGAGCATATTACAAACATTCTCACCAAGCCTTTATGTCGAAGTTTGTATACTTCAGAGACAAGCTTGGCGTGATGTAGAATGTCTCTGACGTTGAGAGGGAGTGTTGATGTCTTTGCAGGATCAAGCAGACCATCTCTTGAGATGCTAGAAGTACTTGGCTGGTGTGAAAATTCACTTGAAATGCAACAACTGGAGTTAATTCCTTTGAGTAAATTATGCAGTTTATTTTGTTACGGCAAAATATCGAATTAATCACACTGCAATTTCTTCACAAATAAAACGTTGCGGAAAATAAACTGGAAACTGAGAAAATGCTAGCGCCCACAATAAAAATGATAGTTATTTTTGGACAATTGTCCTGGAAAAACCCAATGTGGGAAAACTAGTGCAACAGATGAGGGTTTTATTATTATGCAGTAGCATAAATTCTGAGTACAATTTGGATGCTTAATCTAACAATCCAATATGAGAGAAAGACTGGCAAAATATCTATGAGGCTAATACCTTAGCACCAAAACTGATTTTGCTCCAATAGTTGGCCAAACTGGGCCACACGAAATGCCCTTGCATTAGCCTCTGCGCCACCTCTACGCAAGCTAATTTGCACTGCATTTGGAACATGCTGGATCTTGCAGCTTTGCCTATTTCTATCCCGGGAAGTGACTTGCTTGTCCTCCTAGAATTTATACTGATCCTCAGCAACTGAATTGACTCCTCCTCTGGCTTAATTAAGTTCTCCTTTGAAGCCCTCTTGCACAGTCCTTGCGCAACTTCCTGAGGAAAATTCGTCCTCCTCTCAACTGATTCTTCCGGATCTGGAATCCTCCTCTAGAAATCTGCTACTGATCTCCCTCTAGATCTTGCGTCCTTCTAGCTCGATTTCCTTCGGCTAAATGCTGCTCTCTGGAAAATCAATTTGCTAAGGAAACTCACTCTTCTTGTGTGTTCTTCTCCAACCCCATCTACCTTTTCTTATAATCTCCAGTTGGATCACCAACAACCACGATTAAATCCTTATCGATGGCTAAGATCATTTTTCAGTTGATCCATGTGAGTTTCTAAAGAATTCTCACCTTTCTCAATTAATTCCCATTAATTAATCCATTTCCCTAACTTAGACTGAGGCGTTTTTAATTATTGATCAATCAATTTAATTGAGTTGTCTCTAAGTGGATTTTCCAGAAACAATTTTTGGGTTCTGGAGATCTCATGTGTTTTAGCCTCTCCACAAAGTTTGAGACTAGAACATCGTCTGATGCTACAAAAATTAACACTACCTTTTAGCGAGGAAGGTGTTCTCTCCCATAACATCCTCCATACACGCTATTGATGTTTGTCATCTGTGACAACTTGCCACTGCGCAACAACTACTGTGCAACTCTGATTCATCTATTACTCTGAGCTGAATCACCCTGCATCTGCGCTGCTGCTAACACTGCACTGTACACCATAACATCCTCCATACACGCTATTGATGTCTGTCATCTGTGACAACTTGCCACTGCGCAACAACTACTGTGCAACTCTGATTCATCTACTACTCTGAGCTGAATCACCTTGCATCTGCGCTGCTGCTAACACTGCACTGTACTACTGCACTGTTGCCAACTTTGCCACTGCGTTGCAACTGATCTCATGCTACTACTGCTACAACTACTGCAACCGAAATCCAGAAACTAAATCAACTGTATTTATGGACTGGGACTATCTTGTTGAGAAATCTAGGGCTTGGAAAGTTAAAAGATTTCTCTGCTTGATAATTGCTTGTGATATGGTTTTACTTCTTAGCTTATAGTCTTTTCTTCGTTATGTTATTATTATATTATTTTTCATCAAGACAATTACCAATATTCACAGTAAAAGACAAGTGACACAGTATTTAGGCTTGTCAGCCAGGGCCAAAACCTCTCACCTCTTGAGAGGAAAACCTGGTCAAAATTCTTCTTCCAGATCTTCAATTGATGTGTACCAAGACCATGACATAGACCCTTGACTCGAGTATCCTCCCAAGAACCTTGTCACTAACCTTGATGCTCTGCTTCTTCCCTTCCTCGACTTTCTTCGAACTGTTTTCCTTGGCTCCTTCTAGAGAGACTCAAGTCTCTATTCTTCACACTGCTCCTTCTCGGCTTCCTCTAGAGAATCTCGGTCTCTAGACTTTCACTGATCTTCTCTAGAGAAACTTGGTCTCTAGATCTCTATCTTGGTCACCTAGAAGAATCCTTCTTTTGCTGCCCCAGAAGAAACCTCTCCTTCGCTAGCCCATAAGAGACCTCTCCTTCGCTTGCCCAGAAGAATACCTTCTTCGCTGTCCCAGAAGAAAATCTCCTTCATTGATCCAGAAGAACCCTTCTTCACTGCCCCAGAAGAAACTTTTTCGCTGCCCTAGAAGAAACTTTTTTGCTGCCCCTTCTTTGCACTTCTCTTGATCGAATGCAAGTTGAGTTACTTGCCTCTAAGTGAGGCCGAGTGTGGCTATGTATACACCTCCACACATGTCCTTTAGGCCGACATGATCCCTAGAGGTTAGGCCGACTTCTTCTAGCATGATCTTCCATCGTTGTAGGCCGACTTGAAGAGGATAAGTGACAAGGTATCGGAGGATGCCTTACATAGACAAATTTGACCTTTTACAAAGTGTAAATGACTTCATTACATGATAATGACTCTAACATTTTATGGCTAGATGACAAATAAATCCTAAAGACTCTCAATGGGAGTCTTGACTCAAAAATAAAATCTCTTGCTCATGGAACCCATGAAGCAAGTCAATACAACAATTTTATTTTTCTTCTTTACATCATGACATAAAATCATAATTACATGTCATCAAGAAGACTGAACCTAGTTACACTTTTCAACACTCCCTGTTAATGAGGAAGGTATTCATAATGGTACTTGGACTTTCTTAATTTGAAGAATTTCTCATAAGAAGAATTTGGATTGATAACTCATTTGTATAGCATCATATCTACCAACATTGTTACATAGCAAGGCCTTGACTAACAACTCCTTATCTCCACAAGATTTGAGCTCAATGCTGGCGAAACCAATGATTTATAGACACCCTCATCCTTGTCTCTCTCGGAACATACCCCACCCGAGTTCTCTTAGGGTATGTTCCACGAGGACTATTCTTATCTTGGACTCCCCAGCCATCAAAGAATATCGGTCCTCCCCGACTACTTTTTTTGTTGGATGCCCTTTCTCATCCTCAGAGCATCGGATGCCAAATGATTACCCAATCCTCCATTCTGTCTTCCCAGGTGAATACCATAATGTCATGTCTATCTCTCCCTTTCAAATAGGGAGGCCATATTCCAATAAGAAATGTACTCATTCCTACAAAAGGAATGTACCTAAGTTCCCTCTTGGCTTACGAATTTCGAAGTTTCTTCCAAGTAAGAAACTTCTTTTTCCGGTTCCCTCTTATCTAGGGACCTATAGTAGCTCCTCATTTGGAACAACTCTTTGCTTGAAGAACTCCTCTCTTCTTTGATGTTATCAATTTATTTTGTTATGGAGTCTTCATGTTTCGTGGACTTCTTCATAGGGCGTAAACCATCCATCACTTTCATCCATGAGTTTGTCATGTCCGCATTTCATCAGAAAGTGATCCATCAGATTTTCCATCCGACCTTTGCTTTATGTCATTCTGCCTTCATGCCATATTTTTTGGAAGGATGTTACATCCTTCAGTATGGTCCTCTTGGAAGTCATCCATAGATCTTCCCTTTGGCAGTCCTACGTAAGCCCATCTAGATATTAGTTCCAAAAATAATAAATGAACACTTTGAATCACAATTACCTTTGTGATGGTCTTTCTTCATGACAACTTGTTGTAGGTATCAGCGTCCTGCATGTATTTCCATTCGGGAGATATTCTAGTAAAATCTTCTTGGACTTCGGATGTTGAATGCCTTCTAGTTTTGTTGCATATTTGCACGATCTCTTCCTTTCTTTTCACACTTCATTCCCAAGAACTTCCAATTAGAGTTCCTCAATTGTAGTCAGCTTCCTCATGATTCATATGAGAACATATTATGTTGATTTCATCTAGTGCGACTTATGCTTTTCTGCAATCTTTTGGAGGAGATCCTTTCTTCTCTTGATCATATTTTCCATGATGGAAATAGTGATCCATATTATTTGCAACCATATTGTAGAAATTTCACCGTAGATTAAAACTGATTATGCAATGTACTAAAGAAAAATACTTAATCTACTTCTACAATCAAACTTGCGGAAGCTTAATCGATTTTTTAGCAAGATCAAATAGAACACATATAACAGAGAAAAAGATTCAATCACACATGAAACACAAAAGAATACTCTGGGGAAAGCCTCAGCTAAAAACCCTGCTATTTGTATTACCTTTCCCTTACCGAAGACTACATCATAGCCTTTGTCTTCCGGCATCGCAATCAATACCAAGTTCTTCTTCAGTCCTGGCACATACTTCACATCTGTCAAGGTAATGCGAGCTCAATGCTCCCTTTGAAAAGAAACCGTGCCCACACTTGAAACACTATACTTTTCATCATTACCCATCTCTATGAGTATCTGAAGGTCGTTCTCCTCCAAGGTACTAAACAAACTCTTATCGTCAGTCATGTGGAATGAGGCTTCACTGTCAAGAAACCAACCACAACCCATCATCGATGAAACCATGCATGCGATGAGGGTAAAATCCAATTCGAACTGAGAGGCCAATGCCTCACCTTCAGATCCTTCCTTGGATTTCTTCAATGGACAGTTTGTTGAATAATGGCCCACCTCATGACAATGAAAGCATCGCACTTTCGATTTGTCAATCTTCTTCCCACCATTGGAAGAATTTAATTTGGGATGGGAATCCTTCTCCTTCCCTTTCTTTGCCTTACTCGCTAAGGTGAATCATCTCTGGTGCTTCTGCTTATCTCCTCCTGCATCAGATCTGACCAAAGTCGTTCCCAATCTGACAGTTTCTCTCTTCTATTTACTGAGTCTTGGTAGCTATGCCAACTCTTAGGAAGACCGAGGAGAGCAAGACTCACCATGTCATCATCGACTGTCGTGATCCCTACACTTCCAAGCTCATCCCTGTGGGTGGTGAGCTTGTTCAGATATGTAGAGATTGTGTCGCCCTTTTCACACTTGATTTTCCGAAGCTTGTCTTTCAGCGCTAGCTTCTTCTGATCGCTGTTGTTCTGATATAGATCCTTCAATGTTTTCCACATTGAAAACGGTATCTCCTTCCTTTGCTTTTATTCATAATCCACCACAAAAGGCAGGGTCTGAAATTCAGCCAACCTTCAGCCAACCTTCGGCCAACCTTGAGCCTTCAGCCAACATTGAGCCATCAACCAACCTTCGACCTTCCAGCCTTCAGCCTTCAGTGAGCCTTCGGCCAGCCTTGAAGGGGCCCCATCACCCCCACCTTCCGACCAACAACCAAACATCCTTAGCCAGCCTTGAAGGGCCCCCATCACCCCCACCTTCCGACCAACAACCAAACATCCCCCTAGGCCACCTTTGGTTTATCTTTTATAGATCTCATCTTTCCTCTTCCCATTTCTCCCCGACATCCTTCAACCCTCCAACATCCTTCGCCCGCCAACATCCCCTTTGGTTTCATTTTCTAGATTTCCATCTTTCCTCTTCCCATTTCTCCCTTTCCATCTTCTACAAAAGTGGGATGCGTAAGCATAGAGCCACTTCCTCATCATTGCGATTAACTCCCACAGATTCCTGAGTTGTATCCTGGTGTGTTTTTATTTTTTATACGTGTTTTTAGCTTATGTATTATATTTGATTATTAAAAATATAAGGTATTTAAAAAACGGTTATTCAATTATTTCGTGATTTCATCAATGGATTTTTCATTTTTCTCTTAATATTTAATAAAAATGCTCATATTTACCCACATTTACTCTATGTTTTTTAGCTTTTTTTTTATTATCATTTTTAATGTCTTACTTTATATCTAGTAGTTAACAGTAGTGGATCCTATTATACTTTTGCTTCTGCTTATCTCCTCCGGCATCAGATCTGACCAAAGTCGTTCCCAATCTGACAATTTCTCTCTTCTATTTACTGAGTCTTGGTAGCTATGCCAGCTCTTAGGAAGACCGAGGAGAGCAAGACTCACCATGTCATCATCGACTGTCGTGATCCCTACACTTCCAAGCTCATCCCTGTGGGTGGTGAGCTTGTTCAGATATGTAGAGATTGTGTCGCCCTTTTCACACTTGATTTTCCGAAGCTTGTCTTTTAGCGCTAGCTTCTTCTGATCGCTGTTGTTCTGATATAGATCCTTCAATGTTTTCCACATTGAAAACGGTATCTCCTTCCCATGGAGACTCGAGACAATGTGGTCTCAAACTCCCTCCAGAAGAATACTCCTCGCTCTAGCCACACATTTCTTCCATTCTGCCAATTCTTGGGCATTAATAGCTGCTGGCTTGGGGACTTCTTGATCAATGAAGTCCTTCAAACCGTTGTCCTCTAATACCGCTTCCATGCGATCCTTCCAGACTATATAATTTGAGCGGCCATCAAGGGCACACTCGAGTTTCAAACCGTTGAACGCTATTGGTGAAATTTGAGATGTGATAAGAATTCGATTTTTATAATCAGGAACTTCAAACTTCGAACATCTCCCTTCTTTGTATACTGTTCTTCGCTTTGATCACCTTTGCTCTAATACCATGTAGAAATTTCACCGTAGATTAAAACTGATTATGCAATGTACAAAAGAAAAATACTTAATCTACTTCTACAATCAAACTTGAGGAAGCTTAATCGATTTTTGAGCAAGAGCAAATAGAACACATATAATAGAGAAGAAGATTCAATCACACATGAAACACAGAAGAATACTCTGGGGAAAGCCTCAGCTAAAAGCCCCGCTATCTGTATTATCATACAAGTGGAAATATCTCAGGATTACACAAAGCTTTAGCTCACAAGCTATCCAGCTCTCAGTACAATCCCTCAATGCTGCTCATAGACAAAATAGACAACACATGCCTTCCTTCAGTGCTCCAAGCCTCCTATTTCCTTGCGCAGTTTCTCTTGGGGTCCAATGCTGCCACCTGTGTGAATTCACCTCTAACACTGCTCATTAAACTTAGTAGTAACTGGCACAATCCTGAATGAGATAATTCCTTCTGCATGGATGAGTTTCCTTTATAGGAAAATTCCTCCAACTGATAGTACACTGTCCCTTCCTCTGATCTCAACGGGTCTGACTGAACCGACATGCATGAGTTATTTATGAGAGAATATTCAGTTAGCTGGAGAGCAGCAGTTACATGCATGCAAACATTAATTAACTGAACTCACAAATAATTCTACAAACTTTTAGAACTAATCTGACTGGACTTAACTTAGTTAACTGAGCTAACTAATTACAACTCAAATTACAACTCATCCTTATCTCTTTAACTGAGGGATAAATTCCTCAATTAATGGGATCACTGTTGCATGTCCGTTGACTTCATGTTTGATTTTCTACAACTAATTTACTCAAGATGAATTAATTAATTATTTTATGAACAACTGCTAAGATCAAATTCGAATTTTACTTCTCTATTTTAGTTCAGGGACTAATTAAAATTGGAATCTATCCTGAAATGCTATTTATAGCAATGCTATTTTTAGTATTTCTATTTTTTGCTATTTCCAACAGAGTTGGAGTATATCCTAAAATGCTATTTTTAGCAATGCTATTTTTAACATTTCTATTTTTAGCATTTCTTGTTGCTATTTTCAACACTCACTCTCAGCAAGAAAGGCATTCAACTTGAACCCGATCCTGAACAATTGGAATGTTTTGCATGCAACACTTCTCTCAAGTGTTGTTGCTCCAACAACTCCAGAAACAAAAAATATACAACCTAAATCAGTATGATGCATCTGTCATCAAAGTCTCTGACTGCTATTGCCTTTGTCGACTGAAAACTCTGCACCTCTGTGCTCTTCAGTATCTGACTGCTCTAGCCTTTGTCACTTTGATCTTTGAGTGCATCAATCACACTGATTCCTCTTGCTGCTTCTGTGCTGCTGCTGGTCCTATCTCCCAGCACTGCATCCGCACTACACCTCCTCTCATCATGTTGTATCATGCTGCTCATTGTTGCACTGCAACTTAGTTACTGAGAAGTAAGTAACTGATCTCCCAACTGACCTCCCTGTTGGGCTAGAAACACCTTTTGATGCTGAAGCTCCCTCTGCCGCTGACAAGTGCTCCCTCTTTGACCTCTGCCCTGCTGCAACAACTCCCTGCATCTCGCACTGTTGCACACCTCTCTGTGCCATCCGACACTAGTGCAACACCCCTGGTGTAAGCATATGACATGACTTTTCATTATATCCTGTGTAAGCATACATACCTCATCTTTCCTTTGGTCATCCAAACTTCCTGTAGCAGCTTTATTTGAATGAAAGAACTTTAACCGTTAGACCTGCTTTCTTGCTATGTCATCATACCATCATCCCTTGAATCCCACTAGTTGGAATTCCTGATGAAACTCTTTCGTCCTTTCTAAATCGGTGAATCCTTTGATAAGGATTCCATCAGAGAAACTTGAGGATCTTTCATATCCTTACCCAACATATGTTTCCTTCTTGACTATTGTATGATGATCCCAATTGATGATGACCTCTGCTTCAATGAAGTTTCCTAGAGCTCCCATTCTTTGTAAACAATAGAATTTTTATTCCATACATTCTTTATGCTTCTCATGTCATGAGTTCTTCCTTCTAATGCTTCCATTGCGATGCTATTTTCTAATTTGATACATCCTATGTTATTTACATTGCTTCCTAATTACAAGTAGAAAGTACCTTCTTAGTGAAGAAGATCATCTCAGTCATAGTAGAGATATTTTTGCTTCTTCCTTCTTAAGCTTCTTTGTCTCAGGTTCTTTCACTTCCTTAGTAATATGGGCTTCTTCCCTGTCCCTCTTGCGTTTAGGACAATCTCTTCTATAATGCCCAAGTTTCTAACAACCATAGCATCTCTCCTTAGCCATGTTCTTTTTCTTTTTCTTTGGAGGATCAAACTTTCCAAATTTTCCTTTTCTTGTTGTCACTGATTAATTCCTTCTATCTCAACTTTTGTTACTTTCTTTCTTCTATTGATTTCTGGTAGCATCGGATGTGCTCTAATTCTCAAATTTTGCAGGGAGGCTTAAACACATGTATTTCAAAGAACCCAGAAAGCGTTTTGGGAAATTCCACCCAGAAACAATTTTATTAAAATAATTAATTATTTTTAATGGGACCCTAAGTCTAAACTTAGGAAATTAAAATAATTAATGGGTATTAATCTAACCGTCGGTGTAACTTCTAGAAGAAGACGAGGATCAAGCATAAATGATCTTAGCCATTGATTAGCTTCTAATCTGGGCCGTTGAATGTCAATGAGGAGATTATTTAAGGAGGCTTGAGGGTCACTTGGAAACACAGAGAGTTTAGAGAATCGATCTTTTAAAACAGAGCAGCTGCCGGGAGATTTTCGATAGTGAGTTGTTGCTGTGAGGGGCAGGGATAGTTGGGTTGGAGTATCTTCTCCAGAGCCCAGGATATGAGAGGCAGAGAGACGCCAGAAGGAGGTAGCGCAGATCCATGAGGGGTTGACGTTGGGCCAGAAGGGCCCATGTAGAGCTTGACGCTGAGCTAGGAGGGCTCACACAGAAGCTGTGCAGTCTTCAACACAAAAGTTCGAGTCTGACATTTCTGAGCCGGGAGGGTTGGAAACTACTCCAGAGGGCAAACGTTTCCCAGTTGAGCTGACGCAGAGCCTTTTGAGGCTGACGCAGGGCCAACGCAAAGATAGCAGGGACAGTTGGCTTAGCTGCCGGAACAGCCGGGAATTACCGGGTAGAGTGAGGTAATCTCACTAAGTTTTTTCTGCCATTTTATTTCTCCGTAACTGGATTTTCCAGAAGGGCATCCAAAGTTGTATTTAGAAACTACTGCTTAATAATATAAAACTCTTAGAGCTGTTGCATCGGTTTTCTCGCATTGGGTTTTTCGGGGACATTTGTCCAAGAATAACTGTCATGTGTGTGTATCTTTCTCTATTGTCCAGTTCTTGTTTTGGGCACAATATTTAATTAGTGTAGGCTGCAGTGTGTTAGCTTCGATATTTGCTGTAGGAAGCAATAAATAATTTGTTTCAGTAATTAACAAATAGAAGAAGTTTAATCAGTTGCTGCAGTAGGGATTCCCGGTTTGGGGAATTTCCACGTCTTCAACCTATCTTCTTCTGCCTTTGTAGAGACCATAATTTGATGAACATGATAATTTCCTCTTCCCTAGTAGATATGCATTTACCTTTTTCATTAGTCAATGCATTTAGAATCACGTAGATTATTTTGTTATCAGATACCATCTCTCTTAGATCCTGCAATTGACCTTCTATTTAGATGCTTTTGAGAGACATGATGATATCCCTTCATCCTTTGACACCTTAAACCTATATAGATTAGATCTAAGTGATATGGTCTTTTCTATCGTGCTTTTAGAGAAAAGTTCTCCCAACTTGTCATATATTTCTTTAGATATCTCCAACTCGGCTACATAGGAAATGAGAGGATCTTTGATAGACTCCTTAAGAATCTTTTGAGCCTTGAGATCCCTTTCCATGTATTCAGATAATGCTTCTTCTTCAGATGGCTTGGAGACTTTTCCATGGACATGATCAATAAATTCTTTTACTTCGAGGACTATGTCTATCCTTCTTTTCCATACAAGGAAGTTTGATACCCCAACCAACTTTTGGTTCTCCTTGAAATATGAAGTCATTTTTACTAGATTAGATTATAATAAAAGGTACTTACTTGTGAAGATAGATTCTTCAACTTGATGATGATGAACTTGTTGCTTCAGAGGATCCTTTTAGGAGGATTATTTCTTTGACGAGGGAGGACTGCCTTCTATAGTATGATTTTCTTCCAAATGAGATCCTTGCTTCAATAGAGAGAAGATTGTTTTTCGATCTAACCTTCCTTGGATTTAAAGATCTTCCACTTCTTTGGTGATGTATGATCTCTGGAGTGCTTCTATGGTTTTGGTCTTTCTTCCTACTTCCTTCTTGAAGATAATTTCAAGACTCTTGTTGGTGTAGATTTCTTTGATCTAGGGTTTTGAAGATCTTGACCTTAGTACCTCTTGAATCTGCCATGTTCCTTCTTCGATGCTTGATGTCTTCTTGATTGGATGGCTTGAAGTTCTTCAACTTGCTTTGATCCTTCTATGAAGATCGATTCTCATGTGTCAACTTGCTTTGAATGCCTCTTTCTTGACTTTAGCACTTGAGCTTTGACACCATGTTGAGAAATCCAGGGCATGGAAATTTAAAAGATTTCTTTGCATGATAATTGCTTGTGATATACATTTACTTCTTAGCTTATAGTCTTTTCTTTGTTATGATATTAGTGTGCTCATTTTCGTTAAGTTAATTACCAATATGCACAATAAAAGACAAGTGACACAATATGTAGGTTGGTCAGCCAGGGCCAAAACCTCTCTCCTCTTGAGAGGAAAACCCGATCAAAATTCTTCTTCTAAATCTTCAATTGATGTGTACCATGACCATGACACAGAACCTTGACTCTAGTATCCTGCCAAGAACCTTGTCACTAACCTTGATGCTCTACTTCTTCCCTTCCTCGACTTTCTTCGAACTGTTTTCCTTGGCTCCTTCTAGAGAGACTCTGTCTCTATTCTTCACACTGCTCCTTCTCGGCTTCCTCTAGAGAATCTCGGTCTCTAGGCTTTCACTGATCTTCTCTAGAGAAACTCGGTCTCGACACCTAGAAGAATCCGTCCTTTGTTGCCCTAGAAGAAACCTCTCCTTCACTAGCCCAAAAGAAATGTCTCCTTCGCTTGCCCAGAAGAATACCTTCTTTGCTGTCCTAGAAGAAAATCTCCTTCACTGATCCAGAAGGACCCTTCTTCGCTGCCCTAGAAGAATCTCTTTTTCTACCCTAGAAGAAAATTTTTCGCTGCCCCTTCTTTGCACTTCTCTTGATCGAATGCAAGTCGAGTTACTTGCCTCTAAGTGAGGCCGAGTGTGGCTATATATACACCTCCACACATGTCCTTTAATCGCTAGAGGTTAGGCCGACTTCTTCTAGAATGTTCTCCCATCGTTGTAGGCCGACTTGAAGAGGATAAGTGACAAGGTCTTGGAGGATATTTTACATAGACAAATTTGACCTTTTACAAAGTGTAACATGACTTCATTACATGACAATGAATCTAACATTTTATGGCTAGATGACAAATAAATCCTAAAGACGCTCAATGGGAGTCTTGACTCAAAAATAAAATCTCTTGCTTCTGAAACCCATGAAGCAAGTCAATACAACAATTTTATTTTTCTTCTTTACATCATTATATAAAATCATAATTACATGTCATTATGAAGACCGAACCTAGTTACACTTTTCAACATGTCTCTTGAGTCACTGGCTTCTACTGGCTCGATTTCTTTCAGCTGAATGTTTCTCTCTGGAAAATCGATCTACCAAGGAAACTTACTCTTCCTTTGTGTTCTTCTCCAACCCCATTGACCTCCTCCTATAATCTCCAGTTGGATCACCAACAACCACGATTAAAGCCTTATTGATGGCTGAGATCATTTCTGAGTTGATCCATGTGAGTTTCTAGAGAATTCTCACATTTCTCAATTAATTCCCATTAATTAATCTATTTTCCTAAGTTAGATTGAGGCATTTTTAATTATCGATCAATTAATTTAATTGAGCTGTCTCTAGGTGGAATTTCCAGAAACTATTTCTGGGTTCTAGAGATCTCTTGTGTTTTAGCCTCTCCATAATGTTTGAGACTAAAACACCATCCGATGCTACAAAAACTAGCACTCCCTCTTGGCGAGGAAGGTGTTCTCTCCCGCAACGTCCTCCATACACACTGCTGATGTTTGACATCTGTGACAACCTGCCACTGCCCACCAACTACTGCGCAACTCTAAGTCATCTACTACTCTGAGATGAATCATCCTGCATCTGCACTGCTGTTGACACTGCGTTGTACTACTGCCAACTCTGCCATTGCGCTGCAACTAATCTCATGTTGCTGTTGCTGCTACAAATACTACAACTGAAATCCAAAAACTGAATCAACTGTATCTATGGACTGTGACTGTCTCCCGAGTAACTGACTGCTACTGGTCTCTATACTGCCCACTGAGTCTGTTTGCACTGCAACTACCCTATGCTCCTCAGCATTTGACTACAACTAGTACTGCAACTGTCTCTCAAGATTTGACTGTGCCATCTGACATTGATCCATCTACTGCTGAATACTATGGGCCCCCCATAGCAAAGGTATTGATCCATGAGGAAACACTTGTTCGATGGACCCTGCCCAACTCTACGCAACTCTGGAGTCTAAAGCTCAATGTCTCCCCACCTCTCTCCTAGAGGTATAATTGCTTACAAAGTGAAGTATTCCTCCAACCTGGAGGACCACTGATCTATCTCTGTCGAAGCTGCTGCTTGCTCCTGCTTCTCCTTCTTGTCCTTCTTCCTTTGAGGACAATGTGTACTGTAGTGACCGAACTCACCATCCCTGAAGCACATGAACTTTGACAAGTCCTTCTTCTTCTTCTCACCTCCCTATGAGCCTTGTCCTTGACTGGGATCTTCCTTTGCCTTTCCCTTTGATGCAAGGACTACTTTCTCCTCCTCCTTCATAGTCTTTGATCCGCTGCTGATGACATTGAGACTACTCTTGACTAGAGCAAGTCGCATCTCCTCCTGCGTGAAATGTGACTACAAACCATCCCATCCAAGTACTGTATCTCATCGAGTGATGCCTTGGACGAAAGTAGTCCACTCCTCGGAGAAACCGTTGATGGCTACATGCACGAGTTCAACTTCTTGTGGCGTCTCACCTACGACAGACAACTCAATCCGGATATCTTGAATCTTGTTAATGTATGGAGTAACTCCTCCCTTATGCATCTTGGTGTTTCTCAGCTTCTCCTTCAGAAACAACTTCCGATTATCGTAGGATTCTGATATACTGTTACGACTCCATGCCACATTTTTTTGGCTGCTAAATGTGAGACTATATGATCCCGAACTCCATCTAGGATCAACCGCTTTGCCTTGGCCATTTCCTTTCTGTAATTCTCTAGTTGCTGTGGGTCTGTAGGTACAACTATAGCTCTCTCTGCGTAATCCTTCAGACCATGCTCATTTAGCAGAAAGGACATTCTGGCCTTCCAAATAACATAGTTGGATGCACCATCCAATCTATCCTGATCATGAAGTCCTGTTGAGGCCATCTCTGCAAACTCACCACTGGGTTATAAACAGGAATCTTCTTCTCTCCTGCTTGGCTGCTTGCATTGCTACTTGCACTCCCCTCTGGAAGATCTACCTGTTGTTTCTGATACCGACAACTAGAAAATTTGGATTTCCTCCAATGACATAGATTTGGAAACCCTTTGAGAAAATCCTTTTTGTGCACAATTTCTTTTCCACCCAACACTAATCTGCTACTGCAGTCACTGCTGCAAACTATTTGTGCCTAGATCAAGAATTTGCTCTACGAAAATATTGATTTGCTCACCTCTACCTGCTTGAATCACTTCCTGGACAAATTGTTAAATTATGGTAGTTCTATGCTTAGAGCAGTTTACTTCTTTCTTTAATATTATCCACAGATTAGCAATCACATGTGCATAAAGTAAAGTGCAGATAGAACATTAAATGATCAACAGAAAACAAGCCAAGACAAGAGACACGAGATGTGGCAGCTAGCCAGGGACAAACCCTAATATGGGGAAACCCTTTGATCAAATGTTCTTTTATCTTCAATAGTTCAGCAGAGAGAAATAGTACAAAATCTGATTTCTGACATTTTATATCAGCAGCAACAAACCCTAGATCAGCAAAGCCAAACTTAGTCAAATGAGTGGAAATTGACCTCCAATATGCTTGGTTAATTTCCAGTCAACTTGCCCTTGAACAGCCTGAAGAAGTAGCCCTAGAACAACCCCAAAAATTCAGTGAAAGTGCAGATTTCTGAAGTTGACTGCAGCCCTAAACTAGGGCAGTCAATACTGGTCAAATCTGAGGTCAGATCACCTCGATTTTTGTGCCAAAAATTGCGGCCAGCCTAGGAGAGGCAACCACACCCAATCCGCACTTCTTGGAAGGTCAACGCTGGTCAAAGATGACTTGCTGTCCTGTTTCTGCGTCCTCTTTGCCACACGTGTGAGAAAGAGAGAGAGACTCTTTCTGCACAGGGGAGAGAGAGAGAGATGTGTGTGATGATGAAGTGTCCAAATGAGGAGAATGCTCCTTGTATTTATATGCAAAACATTGAGGTTGAATAGACATGATTGTTGGGCTTCTGAGCCTACATAAGTCGTTGGTTGACTTTGACAATTTTTCTATAATCAAAATAAATTCATATCTCCATAAATACTTATCGGAATCGGATGATCCTTAGATCAATCCTACACCTCTCAATGAGAGGAATCTAGGAAAAATATCAGTAGTCACAAATAAGGTGATCCATATGGAGTTTGGCCCTAGTTGCCAATTTTAGCACTCCCTCTCAACTAGGGAGACCTCCATCAGCAATCCATCTGATTGTCGCTGCTATTCATCCATCAAATGCACTGCCCTGTACAACTACTTTAGATCCTCTTTGAGCAGGAAGATTGTCTACTTTGCTAAGAGCCATATCTTCATCAAAGGTGACGTCATGGCTAATTTCGACTTCCCTTTGACCAGCCACATAGATTCTGTAGCCCTTAGTATTTTCGCTATAGCCCACGAAGATTCCTTTCTTTCCAGATGCACCCAATTTATTTCTTTTCTCCTTCGGTACATGAAAATATACAGGGCTTCCAAAAATTCTAAAATGAGATACGTCAAGTTTCTTACCAGTGAACATTTCTTCGGGAGTCTAGGAACCCAATGCTTGATGAGGGCATCGGTTTTGTACATATACAATGGTGTTTGTAGCTTCAGCCCATAGAAACTTCGGAAGTCTTTGATCATGGAGCATAGCACGAACAACTTCCACAATTGTGTGATTCTTCCTTTCCGCCACACCATTTTGCTCAGGAGTATATGGTGTAGTAGTCTCCCTCTTAATGCCAACCTCTTTACAAAAGTCATGAAACTCATTGGATTCATATTCAGTCCCATTATCAATTCTTAAGATCTTGATCTTCTTCTCAGTTTGATTTTGGATCAAGGCTTTGAAGTGTCAAAACCGGGAGAACACTTCATCCTTCTTTTTCAAGAAGTATATCCAGGACTTGTGAGAATAATCATTCATAAAAGTGAGATAGTATGAATATCCTCCCAAGGAGTTCACAGGCATCATACCTGATATGTCTGAGTGAATCAACTGCAATGTATCGGAGGTCTTGCTTTGGCTTGAGGGGAATGGTCCCCTTTTGAGCTTTCCTTCGGCACATCCCGAACATACACCTTCTTGCTCTACTCAGAATTCGGGCATCCCTGTCACCATCTTTCTTACATCGGGTAGAGCTTTATAATGAAGGTGAGCAAACCTCCGATGCCATAGTTCGGACTGAAGAGTTGTGTTACAAGACATGACACCTAGCGGACTTCCTTCGACCTGATATAATGAATCAACTCGAAACCCAAGAGTGAAAGCATCTTTAATATTCTTTTTCCATACACGTACCTTACCATTCTCGAAGGTCACCTTGTAGCCTTTGTCTTCCATTGCCGAAATGGACACCAGGTTCTTTTTGAGATCAGGTACATATAACACATCTTGTAGATGAATTGTATTTCCCTGATTCAATTGAAGAGTGACATTTCCAATGCCTTTTACGGGATATTTTGTATTATCTCCAAGAACAATTTCCAGGTTGGTTTCTTCTCTATTAGATCATAGAGAGCTTCTTTGTAACTAGTGAAGTGCCTTGAGGCACCACTATCAATAAGCCAATTTCCCAGCGAGTCCGGGGGAGCAGTAGTAGATAGAGCTGCTGGTAGATAATATTCATTTTGCTTATTGTTCACGGTGTTAGATTCATACCTGGAATTTCTTGCCTTCTTGAATGGTTGTCCTCTTCCTTGATTTCTGGCGCTTCTTTTACCTCTTCCTTTTGTCCTGTCATTCCTTTGATTGCCTTGAAAGGGATTTTGATCATCTTCTCGGTGAGAGTCCCTTTTCTGAGGGCTCTCCCTTGAATAATGACCTATTTTATTGCAATTATAGCTTCATCCTTTTCTTCCACCCTTTGGTCCAGCCTTTCCTTTGAATTTAGCCCCAGAATTGTTTCTTCTTTTAGTGTGAGAAGAAAAGGTAGAGGGATGACCCTTAAGTCTGGGCATTCCTTGTTCTTCCATCCTTGTTTCTTCTTGAATGCATCTGGCCATTAATTCCTTGAATCCAGGAATTACGTTATTGTTGAGGAGAGTAGTCCTGAATACATACCATTCGAATGGTAGTCCTCCAAGAGTTGTGAGTGTCATTTCCCTGTCAGGAATTACTTCCCCAATAGATAGGAGATCGTTCTTGATCTTGGTGATCCTTAAGAAATATGCTTGCATACTCTCATCTTTGCTCTTCTTAATTTCCTTAAGCTTATTTCTAAGAAATAAGACTTGATTTACATCATTAACTTTAAATAAACTTGCCAGTCTATCGTAGATTTCCTTGGAGGTGTTTAGGTCGGAAACATAGGCCACAAGTGCTTGTCGATAGAGTCCCGAATGATCTTCCTTGCTTTGACTTCTCCCTTGGTCCATTTGTTCCTAGCAGCAGCAAATGCATTTGATGGAGGCTCAACAATTTTGCCTCTCACATGGTCCAACACTTCCTGTTCTCTAATGTTAGATCGAGAGACATCTTCCATCTGTGGTAGTCAGACTTCTCACGGAGTTTGTCTTCAGCAGGGAAGTGTGTTGAGGACCCCATGGTTTGTTTTAGATAGCCTCACCAACCTTGTCTTCGGTGATTGCTCTTGTTCTTGCTTGGGCTTTGTCTTCACCTCAGCTTTGATACCATGTTAAATTATGGTATGTTCTATGCTTAGAGCAGTTTACTTATTTTCTTTAATATTATCCACTAATTAACAATTACATGTGCATAAAGTAAAGTGCAGATAGAACATTAAATGATCAACAGAAAACAAGCCAAGACAAGAGACACAAGATGTGGCGGCTAGCCAGGGACAAACCCCAATATGGGGAAACCCTTTGATCAAATCTTCTTTTATCTTCAATAGTTCAGTGGAGAGAAATAGTACAAAATCTTATTTCTGAAATTTTATATCAGCAGTAGCAAACCCTAGATTAGCAAAGTCAAACTTAGTCAAATGAGTGGAAATTGGCCTCCAATATGCTTGGTCAATTTCCAGTCAACTTGCCCTTGAACAGCCTGAAGAAGCAGCCCTAGAATAGCCCCAAAAATTTAGTCAAAGTGCAGATTTCTGAAGTTGACTGCAACCCTAAACTACGGCAGTCAATACTAGTCAAACCTAAGGTCAGATCACCTCGATTTTTATGCCAAAAATTGCGGCCAACCTAGGAGAGGCAACCACACCCAATCCGCACTTCTTGGAAGGTCAACACTAGTCAAAGATGACTTACTGTCCTGTTTCTGCGTCCTCTTTGCCCTAGGACGTCTTCCTTTCAGCCACACGTGTGAGAAAGAGAGAGAGACTCTTTATGCGCAGGAGAGAGAGAGAGATGTGTGTGATGATGAAGTGTCCAAATGAGGAGAATGCTCCTTGTATTTATATGCAAAACGTTGAGGTTGAATAGACTGTTGAGTATGGAGCATGATTGTTTAGAGGTCTTTGTTTCAGCCGGATGTATACCCCAGGAAGTTTGTACACCCCTCCATGTGGGGGTGTGCGGGGGAGGACTTGTCCCCTCCCCCCGGGGGTTCGGAGGGCCGATTCCCCTTGGTTTGGGGGGGTTCGAGGGTCAGCGGTCCCCCGGCGGGGGTTTCGGGGGCAGTGCCCCCGAAGCTAAAAACAAATGTAAAATTGCCTTGTAAAAGTATAGTAATTTCTAGTCAATTTGGGCCATTCATTAGGCGGATGATCTGACGGTAGAACTTATGTTCAGTTTAGGGTTTTCTGCTCTAGAAGGCAACCCCTCTCTTTGTATGAGGGCATTGTATTTGAGGCTGTGAAATAGATGTGTATTCTCCGAGCGAGAAACAGAGAGGTGAGACTATGAGAGAAAACAGAGGATATTACAACGGATCTGCTGTAGGTTTTGTCTCTTCATTTTGCTGGATAATAGAAAGGAAGCACTAGCTGTTCGGGGTGAACCACGTATATCCGTGTCTCTCTTGTTTTATGCATTTTCTGTGTTTATATTTCTGCAATATTTTATGTGTTCCATTGCTCCATAATATATAATTTTCTAACATAGACATGACTATTGGGCTTCTGGGCCTACATAAGTTGCAGGCTGACTTTGACAATTTTTCCATATTCAAAATAAATTCATATCTCCATAAATACTTATCGAAATCGGATGATCTTTAGATCAATCCTACACCTCTCGATGAGAGTAATCTAGGAAAAATATCAATAGTCACAAATAAGGTAATCCACATGGAGTTTGGCCCTAGTTGCCAATTTTAACACAAATCGATCCTTCCTACACTTTGTAATTGGAAATCCGACCCTTGTCCATCAATTCACACTGTTTGACTAGGCTCTACACATACCTCGAAATCGAGCTGCCAAACTCCCTTTGAATTTGAACGATTTTCTCCTTCTACCTCTGAGCAAATGTTTGATCAAACTCGCTTTGATTCAATGTGAAAATTCGCTTGAAATGAAACAACTAGAATTAATTCTTCTCACTGAGTAAATTATGTAGTTTATTTTGTTACGACAAAATAACGAATTAATCACACTGCAATTTCTTCACAAATAAAACGTTGAGGAAAATAAACTGGAAATTGAGAAAATGCTAGCACACACACAATAAAAATGACACAATTATGTTTGGACAATTGTCCTTAGAAACATAAAAGCCCAATTTGGGAAAATCGGTGTAGCAGATGAAGGTTTTATTATTATGCAACAACAAACATTTTGAGTACAATTTGGATGCTTAATCTAACAATCTTACCTGAGAGAAATACTGGCAAAATATCTGTGAGGCTAATACCTCAGCACCACAACTGATTCTACTATGAAATCTAGCCAAACTGGGCCAAACGAAATGCCCCTGCGTCAGCCTTTGCACAGGCTAATTCGCACTACCTTTGAAACACGCTGAATCCTATAACTCTGCCTATCTCTGCCTCGAGAAGTGACTCGCTTGGTCTCCTGGAATTTATCCCGACCCTAAGCAACTGAATCAAGTCCTTTGGTTGAATTGAACTCTCCTTTGAAACCCTCCTGTGTAGTCATTGCGCAACTTCCTAAGGAAAACTCGTCCTCCTCTCAATTGACTCTTCCTGATTTGGAATCCTCCTTCGGAAATCTGCTACTGATCCCCCTCTAGATCCTGCTTCCTTATAGCCCGTTTTCTTCCGGCTGAATGCTATTCTCTGGAAAATCCATCTGCCAAGGAAACTTACTCTTCCCGTGTGTTCTTCTCCATTCCCATCGACCTCCTCTTATAATCTCCAGTTGGATCACCAATGGCCACGATTAAGTCCTTATCGATGGCTGAGATCATTTCTGAGTTGACCCATGTGAGTTTCCAGAGAATTCTCACCTTTCTCAATTAATTCCCATTAATTAATCGATTTCCCTAAGTTACACTTAGGCATTTTTAATTATCGATCAATTAATTTAATTGAGTTGTCTCTATGTGGAATTTCTAGAAACGATTTCTAGGTTTTAGAGGTCTCATGTGTTTTAGTCTCTTCACAAAGTTTGGGACTAGAACACCATCCGATGCTATAAAAACTAACAGATGGGTCATGTTGATTTGACTAGGGGAGATAGATACATTCACTTGAGAAGCGATAAGTACATGGCTGGGTCATATGGATTTGAGCAGGGGTGAATGGCCAAGGGCAATTACAGATTGGACAGATCTTCTCTTGAAAAGCCATGAGGACTTGGATGGGTCATGTTGATTTGACTAGAGGAGATAGATGAAATTCACCTGAGAAGCCATAAAGGATCTTGGCTAGGCCATTTGGCCAGGGGCAAATCCTCTCCTGAGAAGCCATAAAGGACTTTGGTTGGGTCATGCTGATTCGACCAGAGGAGATTGATACATTTAAATAAAGAGTCATAAAGGACTTTGGCTGGGCCATGTTGATTTGGCCAGGGGTAAATGTCCTAGGATAGTCACATTGCCTACTCCAAGATGGAGTGATTTATAGACATGCATCAACATGGCAAATTTATGAACTTTTCTTCTGAGGGAGAAATTTTAGCTAAGGGGAAATCTGTTGCAGCCAAGGAGAATACCTCCCTTGCTAAGAGAGAGTGTTGATTTTTGTGTAGCATTGGGAGGTACTACCGCATGCCAAGAGGTCACCTAAGTCGGCCTAGAAGAATTGTGAAAATTAAAATAATATTTTTTTTGGCATCATGTAGGTTTAAAAAGGACAAGTCAACCCCACCATGAAAAGGTGTGTCCCTTGGTCAAAATTCAACCCATTCGACTTGTATTTATACATGATGTGACACATCACTTTGGATCATTCATCATCACATCCTCTCTCTTTTAGAGCAGCTGCATGTGTGAATAGGAAGAGGCCAAATTGATTGAAATTTGACCAAGTGTGAGTTTCCGTGTTGACTAAAGTTGATTGTAGTACGGATTTGATCATAGGTTGCGTTGAATGCAAGTTGAAATTTTGACTATTGACTACCGTTGACTTCTGTATTTTTGGCTGGTTTGACCAATGTTGACTTGCTGGAAATTGACCACTAGTATTTGGACTTGGATATTATCACAAATTTCTAGATAATTTGGATTTGTAAACCTTGCTGAAGAATAATTTGTCCTAGAAGAAAAGTTGATGGGTTTTCTCCCAAGTTTGGGTTTCCCAGGGAAAAATTGTTGTCTCTATTGTGCATGGCTGTCTCCTTATGATCTTACTATTTTCGCTGCATTTGTTGTTGATATTTTCAGTGTATAATTGCTCAATGATATTAGTGGCATGAGATAAATTGTTAAAGATAAGTAGGTAGTAATTATCAGATCATAAAATTGGTTTCTACTGTACATTTTTTAGAATATTCAAGAAGAGCAAGGGAAGGTAGTGTATGCCGTGCAAACCAATTGAGTTAAATAACTATCAAGTGTGCAAGTGATCAAGAATCAAAGCCACTCAGTAAAACAATAAGCATATCTGACAAATACAATTAGACACCATACTCACAAGACTCCTATGGGTATACTTGCAAGTTGTTGAGCATACCTGACTTTTCTGTTAGAAAATGTAACTAGGCTCGATCTTCATAATTGCTATTGTGCTTATATTATTGTATATTTCATGTAAAGATCAAAAGGAAAAAAAGAAATATTATTTTATAAGCATGGGTTTCATGCTCAAACTATTTGGTCATCTAGGTCAAGAATGTTCTTCATGCTTCTAAGATTTATTGAGTCAAAATAATATTTGTCACAAGTCAAAATATTGTATTGAAGTCAAGTCCCATTTGGACTTTGAAAAGAAAGTGGAAAAATAAATTTATTTGAGTCAAAAATATCATTTTTGTACCAACAAGACCAAGTCGGCCTTGGAAGGGGTAATTCAACCTCTTGGATGTGTATAAATAGAGAGAGATCGACCTATTTGAAGAACCACCAAGCAAGTTCAATCACCAAGACAAGAAGAGCGAAATTCAAGAGAAGAAGAAGCTGAGAAACAAGAAAGAGAAAGAAGGAAGAAAATCAAAGATTTTGCCTTGGAATCTGCCCTAAATCTCTCACACGTGTGAAATTTTAAAGTTGTTGCAGGGACCAAAGTTGCAGGTTCGACGTTCTGTTGCTAAGGGCTGGAATTCTATTGCTGGGGGCCAAAATTTTGTTGCTGGAGTTGATTTGAAAGGCTTTGGCTTGGTTTGACTTTGACTTGTTAGAAGAGCTTGGAAGGAGGGCTGACTTTTGTCTTGTTGGGGGTCTTGGTCTTGTTGTTTGGGTCTTCGATTCCTCATTTTATTTGATTCTTTAAGAAGAGAAGAATTTTTTGGGTTTTCCCCTTGGAGGGGTTTTTCCCTGGCTTGGCGCCTACATCTTGTGTCCATTGTGTATTTGTAATCTTCATGGTTTATGGTTTTGGTAATTGTTTGATGAACATAACATTATAAAAGTAATAAGAAGCCAACATAAATTCACAAACATTTATGAAGTAAAGAGAAATCACCCTAACTGCTGCCCCTGTCGATTTCTCAACATGGTTTTAGAATAAGGTGAAGAAGGCAACTTGAAGATCACTCTTGTTGGCACAAGGAGAAGACATTCATCAAAGATACCTTGAAGGACATCATTCACAGGAAGGACACAAGGGAAGACACAAGGGAGGATATAAGAAAGGACATAAAGGAGGACATAAGGAACGATACAAGGAAGAAGACTCAAAAGGTTCATCTTGAAGGAAGGTTACTACTCCTCTTTTGAAGGCTTTTGTTTACACATCATCATCTTGAAGAAGAACATTGATCTCTCTCTCTTGGAAGCTTCTTTGGAAGACATCTTTATAGAAGGCATCATACAAGGAAGCATCAAGAATCCTTCAAATCAAATGACTTCATTTTATAAGGGAGGCAATAATCATGATGGGTCTACAAACTTTCAAGCATGGAAGAAAAGATAATATTTGATACTTGTAGAAAATGAAGTCATGGACTATGTTCAAGGCAAAGTTGTAGAACCGGAGAAGGATAAGACTCAAGAATTGGCAAAGTACATGAAAGGAGAAGTGAGGGCTCAAAGGATTCTCATTGAATCCATTAAGGATCATCTTATTCCGTTTGTGGCAGATTTGGGCACATCTAAAGCAATATATTACAAGTTGGTGAAATTATATTCATTGAGCAGTACAAGACAAAATATATCTCTAAGGAATAAGCTATACAAGACAAGGTTGTCAAAGGATGAAGACTTGACCTCATATCTCTTGAAAGTTTCACAATTAAGGGATCAATTTCAAGGACTTGAAGAAGTTGTTACTGATTCTGAACTAATAACTTGTATAGTCAATGCATTACCTCTCTAATGGCATAGTTTTGTGACAAGTATTTACTCAAGAAAGGACACTTCGAACTTTGAGTAGAAATGGTCTTTTTGTATGATAGAAGAGACAAGATTGAAGGCAAAGGATGACACCAAACCAAATGAAAAGTCTCAAGATTTTGCTGCGAAGGTAAAGAAGAAGAAAGGGAAGTTTGGAAAGTTTGAACCCCGTCAAAGGAATAACTATCAACCACAAAGAAATCTAGATATGTCGAAGGTGCAATGCTTTGGATGCAATGAATATGTGGACATTTTAAGAGAGATTGTCCCAAAGACCCGCAAAACAAGAAGAACAACAAGAGGAAGGAAAAAAGTGGAGCACATACAACTAAAGAAAATGAAGAACCTAAAAAGAAACCGAAGAATGAAGACACTAAGGATCTATATTATTGACGAACTCTCCTAGTAGGACTGTTTACAATATGTTTCTTTTTCATTAGAAGATGGTAGTTGTAGTAGCATGTGCAATTGCATTCGTAGAAGAAGTTCGGAAGCATGGCATCATGGAAAGAAACATGAAGCATTGAAAGGATTAGAATCTACACCGTCAATCACATCTCATTGGTAGCTGTCGTCACACAAAGATATAAGACTTTGGGCCATGTAGCACTCCACCATTTATGCAATTACTTTTTGGCATCCACATCCTTGATAGTGATTATGAAGGTTCCTCACTATGTGAAAGAATCATTATAACATGATAAAAAGGTATATCTCTACAAAAATTATGAAATCTAGCACCGATGACTTGGCTCTGATACCATGTTAATTTTCTAATCCCAAGAACTTGATTGATTACTTCTTAGCAGACTATTATAGATTTACTGAATAAAAAGCACAAGTGAGATTTTAACACAAAATATAGATAATAGCGGAAGCAAAATGATCACACAAATCTCATACACATGCACACAAGATTTCTACCCTTCAAAATCTATTGTTTCATTGACAATAGTCTATAGCATACAGGGGCTTCCTTCCTAGGATAATGGCCCTCCGAGGAAAAAGAAAAAATACAACAATAAACCTGGAAATTATCCAACTGATCAAACCCTTGACCTGTCCTTCGATTTGTTGATTGATCTGGATCCTTTCCTTGTTGTCTCTTGCATTCTTCTTGGAACCTTGCGCACTTGGATGGAAGTCCTTCATCTAATAATTCAGATCACACTTTCTCACTGTGCCTTGTGCTCAAGATGTGTGTTCTCCCCTAGCATAGCCTTCATTTTATAAGTTTGAGTTATTGACTGAATCCAAAGTGATTGGCAGTTAAGATTAGATCTCAACATCATTTGAGATCAACATTTGAGATTCATTTATTTCATTAATGCAAATGACCTTTGCATTTCGTTAGATTAACTCACTTTATCTTATAAAATTCAATTACTTAACTATTAAAGTAGTTGCTAAGGTTAAGCATCAATTAGGCGACTTCCACATGCCTAGACCCTTAGGCTTGTGCGGAAGTACATGCTCGAGCTACTAATGTCAACACAAAGAAGATCATCACACAACAAGATATTTGACATACATGCTTAGAAAGACCAATCTAAAATGGTCACAATGAAGTGTGGACTAGAACAACATGCCACTAGGAGAGTGGTGCTCACATCGAAATCTCTGGCATGTGAAGAGAATCACATGGTCACCTCTCATACAATATGATGAGGGGTAACAAAGCCTAATACGAGAAATTTGTGTTTGGAAGGTTCAAATACTTGACTTTTTGGAAACAAAGGCCTTGAATGGCGAACAATTGTTTTTGTCGTGGGAGTTTTTTGTTAAGTTCACTTCTACAAAAAGCTCTAGGATTTGCTCAGAATGAACTGCACCTAGCATTTGCAATTAAGATGTTACCAAATGTTTGAACAAATAGTCCAAAAAGGGTGCATGCCCACAACGAGCACTGGGAATTCTATTCACAAAGGGTCTGTAGCTTGGTTACATCTTTTGGATTAAAATAATCTCTCCAAGATTATATATCCAAGTTACCAGGAACTGGAATTGGATACGGATCTGGATATGGATCCACCAGATTTTTGAAAGGGAGGATCTGGATACGGTGGGGAAACACCACCCACAAACAATTTAATAATACTTTTTTTTTGAAATTTTAAAAAATATTTTCAAAGTTATAAATCAAAAACATTAATGCATCACAACATTAGAGCTGAAATCATTAGATAATTTATATCTATGACTGAAATCATGATGCATCATGCTTTATACAAAAAGGATAATTGTAGATACAAAATTGAGTGTCTGATCAATGATCACTTTATTGATATAATGATATAGAATAGGTCTCCGTCTAACTACATGTCCAAAAAAGAGTTTACATGCTCCTCATTTGGATTTTTCAACTCAAAATCATGTTCAACCTGTCATCTTCCTTGAAATTTGCTTTAAAATCTAAAAATTCCTATCTAGTTACAATGGTAAGTAAATATTGTACAGTGTTTGAGGACATGCTATACTCTGTATTATACTGTTCTAGGAGGGCTTTTCATCTGGATGTGGATGGGACTGATCTAATTAACTATTGATGACACAGCCATTCTTTGTACACTATATATTATTTCCATGTATTGTCTCAAAGCTTCTCTGTTAGCATTATCAAAAATTCAAATTAGAATTTTGATGTGTCAAACTTTTCCTGCTAGCATTATCATGTGCTATACAGTTTACAGGTAATAAAGAACTTACTTATACAACTATAAAGCCTACAGATTACTAATAAGTAATCTAATTAAAAATCTAAATATAAAATTTACTTAAGTTTTAGGGCTTAAATAGGTGGCAAAAATTCTTAAAAAAATAAACCAAAAACTCTAATGTTATTTGATTGGGATTCAGCGTGTGAGGGCTAGCTGACACAAGATCTGTTTCAGTAGCATGGGATCCATTTGTGTTTGAAGGATCTGTTTGCATGGCGGATCCTATGTGGATCCATATCTGTATCAATGCAGATTCACACATACAACATCAAGGCCCTGTGGGTCTGATAACACAGCTATATATAGGTGAGGAAACTACCATTATTCCAGGCGCCATAATGAATGAAAAATCTGGCAGTATTTTCATAGTATTATTGAAGAAAAAGAGGGTGCTGGGCCTAGAAATAACAATGAGGCCCTAACTCAATGTCTGTGTAAAAGCATAGCAACATTCGTACCAAAATGCTCTTGGGAACTTGTAAGACTGTCTTGTGCATGACCGTATAGAGTCCCATTATCATACATTAAAGGTTTAAATGGATTTGCCATACTTAAATTATGAAGCATCAACCTATTGAAGGAGATCATATTAGAAATTCTTGATTATCTTGGGAGAGGATGTCGTGTTTTATTTGCAGTAGATATTTTTGTCCTCTTGTTCTGCGCTGACTTTTCTTGCGATGCCAAGAACCAAAGTATCTTTACATGGCATTCCTTCATTTGCTTTTGAATTATAAATTCAAAACCTGCAAGCATATCTTGAGTGCCAATGTGAAGATGTACCACCTGCCTTTGGAAGTGTTCCCATATCTTGGAGTTCCACAATTTCTTAGTAATAACAGTTTGGTTTTTCTATCTCTTTAATTTACTCTCTGCTCTTTGCCTGCCATACTGCAATAACCACCTTTGAGAATTCGGAATTTTTCTTGACATCCTTCTCTAAGCATTCCTCTATCCTATTTACGCTTCTTCTCTGGTGCTCTCTTGCCGATACAATCTTGTTGCTGCTATCCCTATTTGCTCCATGTTGATTAGGCTTTAGCCCACTGTAAGGAGGAAGAAAAAACTAAAGACATGATGTTCCTAATACAGAGAAAAAATTCTATGTAATGGTTCCACTTTATGATCTGATAACGTGCCAGGGTTCACCGCCTTATATCATTAATGTGCCACACCACCAATTCCATTCAAATCCATCTTTATCAGTGCCAGTATGCTCAGAAAGTCTTCAAGGCTAAACCTCCAAATATTTATGTTTGACTACCCACCTTTTCAGCCTGTCCATAATTGGCTAACCTGTTGGAAGTTCTATTTGCTTTTTTTTTGACATCATTAAATGGCAGGAAATGGAAGAGAGTATCAACTAATTAGCCTTTTCAATGTTCAATTGAAGAAACTAGTGAACTCTGGTCTCATTGTCTTATTTGATGGTTCATTGATCACTGATTAAGAGTCTGTCTCTACCACACGTCTAAATGACCATTTCATTACAATCATAGACCTATTTAAATGCCCTCATTTTGGCCTAGCTAGTTCTTATCCCCATGTTTTCTGCAGAGGGAAGCTAACAAGCTCCCAGCATAGGATTCAAATGTAGCCCTGTAGCCTGCTTCCTGAGGGTTGTGTTTGGAGGTGTTATCACAATTGAATTTCATATAGAGCTCCTGAGTGGGTCCTATGCACCTGGGTGTTCCTGACCCTTCCCGTCAGTTAGTGGAAACATATCAAAGAACTGTTGGTGTGGTTGTTATTTTGTTCTTTTCTAAATTTGAACTACACAATTTAGTTCGTACAAGCTTTGTAACCTTTATTCTGTAATTTCAAATTCTGTGTGCAGATGCGCCAACAAGTGAGGAGGAGGAGGTATGTCAGATGATGCAAGAGTGCCTTGCCCTGCGAGATAAGTATGTTTTCAGGGAAAAGGTTGTTCCATGGGAGAGAGAAATTACAACAGATCCTAGCACACCAAAACGAAACCCTAAACCATTTTGTTTTGAGGATGAGCCAGCAAGTGAAGTAATTTTCTATTTATTATTCTTGGAGTGATTACAATTTGAAACTCATGTTGCAACTTGTTCTCTACTATTTACACTGTTATTATCGTTATGATTGTCATACTCTTTCATGTGGATACTCAAAAGAGTGTTTGAACATATAATCAATCATTTGCGTTTAGAGTCATATAGTTTATGTTGTGTGCCACAAGTTGTGGGTTTCTTAACAAGTTTGATGGGTTTTGCAGCATAATTTTCAAATGGAGGATGGTGTTGTACATGTTTATCCAAATAAAGAATGTAAGAAAATTCACATTGCCTTCTCTACTTGTTGCATATAGGCTTTTTGAAATTCATTATTTAACTTTTATTACAGAAAGCATTAAGCATGAATGGATTTGCCTTTTCAGTAGGAGATAATTCAGAATTCTCTGAAGGAGTATCACTGTTATAATTTTCCTGACAAATTTTGTTAAACCTCTTTGAACTACCTGTCAGCAAGGGAAGAACTTTTTCCTGTTGCTGATGCAACAACATTCTTCACTGATGTACATCGGATACTTAGAATCATTTCATTGGGAAATGTTCGTACTTTGTGCCATCATCGACTGCGCCTTTTAGAACAGGTAACTTAGTCCCTGAACTGTTGTTGAAGGCATGATCTCTCAACAGAATAATCTGGCTGGAGTATCATTTGGGGCAAATGAGCAATTTCTGCATTTTACCCTGTGCATCTGAGAGCTGATTTCAATCTGTGTATGTGCAGAAGTTTAGCCTTCATTTAATGCTAAATGCAGACAGAGAATTCATGGCTCAGAAGAGTGCACCCCATCGCGATTTTTACAATGTTAGAAAAGTTGATACCCATGTACATCACTCAGCATGCATGAACCAGAAACATCTGCTGCGTTTTATCAAATCTAAGCTGAAGAAAGAACCGGATGAGGTATTTGCTTAATTCAGCTTTTCTAATATTATGTTTTTCATAAAGTGCAACATGTATTTTGAAAGAATTCTAAGAAATGTGCTAAAGGAAGTCTACATATGTTTCTTGTGATTTTCAATACAAAGTAGCACAATCTCCTAGTTAGTGTGCCTAGTTCCTGGTTTCCATGTATCTTCTACTTGATGCAGGTGGTTATATTCCGGGATGGCAAATATCTCACCTTAAAGGAAGTTTTTGAGAGTTTGGACTTGACAGGGTGAGTTTTTAGCTATGTCATATTGAAAATTGATTTGCAGCTGCCATGCATCTTCCAAAAATTATATTTCTAAATTTCTATTTTAGATAATTGATGCTATACTGTTCTTATATGGAACAGGTACGACCTCAATGTTGATCTCCTGGATGTACATGCAGACAAGAATACGTTTCACCGATTTGATAAGTTTAATCTGAAGTATAACCCCTGTGGACAAAGTAGACTCAGAGAAATTTTCCTAAAGCAAGACAATCTCATTCAAGGTATTTGCTCATGATATTGTCATGCAGGTAATTGATGTAAAGTGATGTTCTGTAGTCTTTACAGAATAATTGGTGGCTAAACAGAAAATATTGCTTCCTGCAGGTTATAACATGTGTTTGGGTGTTTGTTGAATTACATTGTGTTTTTTTTTCCATTGTGGTACACTTTTGATTGTGCTGTATTGCACAGGAAGATATCTAGGGTCACACAATACCATTGTTTCTAAGAATTTGTGTAACATTGTCCATTCTAGAAACTTGCATCAATGGCAATCTTAGTTATGCACTTATCTAAGTTTTTAGTGAAGCTGGCCCTCTATCATGGTTTTGCGGTAATTGGCAGAGTACATGAATAGGCATGAAATGCTCTATTGTTAGGTATTGGATAACTCTGTAGGGCTTACTTGCAGTCTTTTAGTACAAGCACCTAGCTCATATGACACAGGTGAATTTAATAGTAAATACCATTGTTGAAATAATCGGCATTGGGTAAAAAATCAGTTAGTCTCTGGAATACAACTTCTTGGCAACATTGATGAAAAAATCAGCAAACCACCATAAGTATTAAAAAATACAAAACAAATTCATTTTTTTTGCAATTTTTTATATATATAAACAAACAGTAATATCAATTAAACACACTGGCACGTAGCTGTCCAATCAAGGATGCAAAAGTGGACAGCCAATACAAAATAACATCAAATATAAATGTATATCATGATCGTGAGTCAAAACCATGGTGTACCACTTGGGATTTGTATAGAATGGTTGTGAGGAGAGGAGTTCAGTAGGCGTAGTTGATAGTGCATGAATTGGAAATGTTTGTCCTCCTAACTATGTTCATAAGCCCTTTCTGGTTCTCAAGAATTATATTGCAAGTATCTGAGCCATGCCATGACTGCAAACACAAATCAGTTGCAATCTAAACTCCAGATTGTTGATTGGAGTAGAGAAGAAGGGTTCTGCTTGCCTAGGTGCTAAGGCTAGCATAGGAACCCACAAGGCAGCCACTTAGCAGATTATTAATTTAATTAATTTTTTCCTAAAGTTGAACTTAGGGAAATTAAAATTTCCCAAGTTAACTTATGATTTAATCTTGACCTTCGAACACGATTTAATATCTCTCGTTGAGAGGGAGATTAGGGTTGAGAACAAAATTATAAGAGGAGATAGAGCGAGTTAGTGGCAAGTCAGTTGAGCACAAGTAGGTGCATAGATCAGCGAAGGAATAGCCGAGGGTTTCAACAGATCGCAGGACTTAGCATCCGAGAAGAAGAAATCGAATGAGGGCCAAGCTCTTACAGCCCAATGAAGTATTCCATTCGCATGTGCACACACGAGAGGAGAAGTGCGTTGACACGTGTGGGCCAAATTGCTGATCCACGCAGGAGTTTTGTAGATCCAGTGCATAGGAAGGGGAATTGATTTAGTTGGTGGGTGATTGTGTATTTTCTTATAATAAAAGGGAAGTTTCTCCCTTATTGTAATTCTCAAAAGAAAATTCTTTGCTGAAGAGAATAATAAAATACACAGTGTTGCAGGTTTTCCGCGGAGTTGGGGTTTCCTGGATATATCTTATGTTCTATGGTTAATGTGTTTGTTTTCTGATTTATTTCTGCTGTGCGTGAGAAGTTAGAAAACTCACTGTATTTGCAATTTAAGTTTTCAGTGCAACAATTGTTTGTATTTCTGGTTTTTACACTTAAAAAATTGTAAATCAGTTACTGGGTTTTAAGGAAATCTAACATGGTATCAGAGCTCAGTTTTTGATTGAATACCAAGCACATGTTTTATCTTAAAGAGTAGATTCTGTGATTTAGAGGGAGTAGGATTATCAGATCAATTTGTTTGTTAGGGTTTCTGGGTAGTGCACATTGTTTTCGATAGTGTGATTTGTATTCAACAGTTTGATTTGTTAGTATGGCATATCAGGGTCTCAAATTTGAAGTCAAATTGGACGCTGTGTCCAACTTCTATTCGTGGCGTGAATGGATAGCCATGGTGCTGGAGGAACCAGGGGTTTGGGATTTTGTTGATAATGTCCCAGCCACACCCACTAATTCTCAGCAGTTGGCTCAACACAATAAGATGGATGCCAATGCAAGAAGAATCATCCTGGAAGGAGACAAAGACCACATTATCCCTCACCTGACTGGGAAGAAGAAGGCCAAAGACACGTGGACAACCATCGTTGGTATTTATCAGGACTTGTGTGAGGCCAGAAATTTCGTGCTGAAGGACAAGCTAAGGAGTATTAAAATGTCCAAATCAGATTATTAAAATGTCCAAATAAGATTCAATAGTGTCTTATCTCACCAAGTTTTACAAAGTAAAGGAAGAGTTGGCTAGTGTGGGTGAGACAGTTCCAGATAGGGATTTGGTAAATTTTGCCCTATTGTGTTTCACCAAGTCGTGGCAAGCCTTGACGGATGGAATATGTGCCCGAGAAAACTTTCTAGATTGGGAGTGTTTATGGGGTGACTGTGTCTAGGAGGAGATTCACAGCGAAGCTCAAGTTGGATCTTATGTTAAAAGCGAGGAAGATGAAGAAAATTTTGCTCTAGCTAACAAAGGGACCAAGTCCAAGGGTAAAACGACTAGTGGTGTTGGTGAGCCGAGTTCTAAGGGTGACAAGAAGAAAAATTATATTAGCAAGATCAAGTGTTTTTCATACCACCAGTTTGGGGATTATGTTACTAAATGCCTTAACAGGAAGAAAGGGTCCAAGAAAGACCAAGTAACAACCTCTGCAAAGATAGATGAGCTCTTCTCATTTTTGAGAAAGAGTTTTCACTCATTGCCTGTATGGCAAGTTCAGTGGCTACCAGTTTATGGTATGTTGACAGGGGTGTGTCTTGTCATAAGACTAGAAACAAGAAGTATTTTAGTAAACTGTCAAAAAAGGACATGCAATTCGACATCGAAATGGGAGATGAGTTTATGGTATGTGGACAGGGGTACGTCTTGTCATAAGACTAGAAACAAGAAGTATTTTAGTAAACTATCAGAAAATGACATGCAATTTGACATCGAAATGGGGAATGATGGGCAGTACCGGGTCGAGGGTAAAGGTACAATTCATTTTGATAGGGAGTTTGGGAACCCTTTATATCTCAGAGATGTTCTTTACGTACCAGGTATCAAAAAGAACCTCATTTCAGTTTTAACTTTGGAGGATAAGGAGTACGAGGTGACTTCTAGACAACGTAGGGTTTTTATTAAACCATCTGACCCTAAGGTGGTGAAGTAGATCGGGGTTAGGCATAAGAGCCTATACGGACTACAATTTGAGACAACCACAATATTGACTTGCATAGGAGGTCGTGATTCAAGCAACGAGCTTGGAGAATTGTGGCATAGGTGCATGGGGCATTTGCACCATGGAGCACTGAATATTCTTAAGGAGATAGCAATAGGGTTGCCATAATGCAGCGTGGATCAACATGAGGTTTGTGTTGAATTTCCTTGAAACTCAAGAATCTAGGTTTGGTCTTAGAATCTCTAATGCAAGCACACTCAAATGCCACAACAAGACTACTTTGCACAACGAAATAAACACAACAGTAAATCAACTCGTGCACAAGAGACGACCTTTTACTTTTTCAACCCAACTTTGTTATATTAAAAATCTTTAATACAACTGTCTAGGGCTTCTGTACTAGGGATCATGACCCTCATACAACCACTGATACAAGAATACAAGTAGGGGTTGGTGTCAAACCCTTGACAACAATCTACCCTGAATAAGATACAGCTGACTTACTTGTTGATGTAGTCGGCTCCTCAACTCCTTTTAGTCCACGTACCCTGAAAACATTTTCTAGTCCTTTAGCTTCTCATCTACAACAACACCAGTCTGCCTCTATCAATGATCACAAATCCTTTAGGTCATTGAACATGGTTCCAACAACTCTGCCCTCTAGCTGCTCCTTTGTCCAACTAGGATGTCAACTCATAGGGACTTCTATCAGCTGTTCGCAACTCCATTTGTGAACAACTCTTTGGTCTACCGACTTCTGCCACTTCGCTGCTACAAGATGACAAGTCAAGGGCTTGGAGGCTGCCCTCTTTCCACTGTAGATGTTCTTCTCCACACAGTGAATTAGGGCTAATCAACTCCTCCTTTGGCTTCCCTTTAGCCCTTTAAAGAACAAGCCCTTGAGCTTCAAAACTCTGCCTCTCCTACCAGATTTTGATGTCCTTCTCAAACACTGGACTTAGGGCATAGTAGGCACCTACTGCAGTCCCCCGATCTGATCTTAAGATGCCCAATGAACTATGTCCCAAACTGGACAATCACCTAACAAAACCATCAACCATAGAAGGACATACGTACCTGAGAAAGAGACCTTCTTTTTGCCTCTGAAACAATTTGGCTTGTGCACTTTACCTTAGGAATTTCGACCCTCTAGTTAGGGCTCTCTGTGACTACCACTTCTCCCCAACATCTGCAGCCAAAATCCTCCTTAAAACCTGCGACTATCCTCCTTTTCAAGACTCCTCTTCATGTGCTGTTGTTGTGTGTGAATGTGGCCTAGGTTCACTACCTTCTAGGCCTCTCATCCATCCCAAATTAGGGCACCGTCCACCTGCAATGCACAAAAAATCTCGGCTCTGTGAAATAGATAAATACCAACCAACCTATGCACAAATCAACCCTCCAAATTTGCCAACAAGCTCCTCTAACTTGGCCTGCTCCAACACAGAAAGATCCTCAAGAAAAACCATCCCTTAACTCATGGATAGACTCCTATAGAGGCTGCGACTCTCTTTAGTTCAAATGTCCTCCATCATGTGATGATTTTCACTTGTGGTTGAATGCTTTGATCGAATGTTAGCCTACTCTATTTATATGATCACATGAGAGGGCACCTCTACAAATTATTCTTACTCATTCGATCAACCCTTCCATGGATGCCTTAGGACCCCTTGGTCCCTTTAAGGGAATTCTACTTTCTACCATGTTCCAATCATGAAAATCACATTTGGTTTCATGCCCATTGCTTTGGGTACAAACCCCATGCTTGGGTACACTTGCCCACAAAGCCCATGTGGGACAAATTCCTACACAACCCTGTACCCTGGGTTTGGAGTACCTCTCAAGCTACAAATCTCAACACTCCCTCTTAGCGAGGGAGGTACTTCCACCACTAGGAAGTAACTCGTCGTCACTGTCACTGATGGCGACACTAGCCCAACTCTTAGCACTCACTACTCCAACATACCTTGTAGCATGAACTATGCCCTTCTCGGAAGTGTCGCTGCCACGAGAAGCCTCTTGCTTCTTCTTGTCCTGAAACGCTTTCAGGCCATCCCATGGTTCCTTCTTGGCAACTGTAGAAGCACCCTTACCCCCAGCTGACCACGTGCTCTTCTTGGGTTGCACATTCTCCCTTTGAACTTGCAAACCTTTGCTAGAACTCGACTCCCTCTGAACCTATGGAACCTGCATCTGCTTTTTCTCATGATCTATAGGCTTGTATGTCAGCAAAAATAGACCATGCTCCTTGACTCCGATGACCACTCCAACAGAGTTAAAGCCTTTGGGCTTAAGTCTCTCTTTCCCATCCTGGAAAATCACGTCAAACCCCTTTTGCTCGATCATTGAGATAGACAACACGTTATATCTAAGCTCTGGTACATATAATACCTCATGAACTCATATCATCTGACCTGACTACATCTTGAATGACAGGACACCTGATCCATTGATCTCTTTTTGACTCTTGTCGCTCACCATCATGTGCAACTTTGAGTCCCACTCAGCTAGAATCTCGAACACATCACACAAATCTGTCATATGCTTCGACGCACCACTACCCATGTACCATGAAGTCTTGTCTATGGCACCCTTAGAGAAATGAGAAATCAGAGCAAAGTATTTACTCTCTAATCTCCTAGAGAGATCATCTAGCTTAGTAGAAGTGGCGACACCTGCAACCTCTTTCCCCTTCTTGTTGTTATCTCCCTGCTTTTTCTTTGGACACTTCGTCGAATAATGACCATACTCGCCATAGCTGAAACACTTAAGCTTACTTAAGTCCTTTTGCTTGCTCTTCATCCTCCCTGCAAGAGCCACGTTATCATTAGAAGACTTATTCTTCTGGTGAGCGTCCTTGTCCCGTAGTTCCTCTTGAAGGAAGTCATCCCACAACCTGTTCCAGTCTAGCAGCTTCTCTTTGGCAATGATCCCTTTGATGAATGCCTTACATTCCTCGGTAAACCCCTTCAAAGCAATCCTTACCATCTTAGAATTTGTAACAGTTTCACCGATGGCGGCAACCTCATCTCGAACCTGAGATAATCTTGTTAGATATGACACCACTGCTTCACCATCTATTATCTTGGTGGCCTTCAATTTATCTTTAATACCAATAGCCGATTCTCTTTCTTATTCTGGAACAGATCCTAAAGAGATTTCCACATCTCATGGGCAATGTTCTTCCTGGACAGATGAGGCATCAAAAAATCCTTGACACCATCTAGGATGATTAGCTTGGCCTTCGTATCCATCTCTTCGTACACTTCCATATCCTTAGGGTTAGTCGGTTTCTTGATCTCTTTCTTAGAGTGTCTCAAATCCTGTTCATCATTAGAACCAACTTGATCCTTTGCTTCCATGGACTATAGTTAGACAACCTTTCCAACTTGCCCTCATATCGCAGACCAACCGGCAACTTTGCCATTGCTATTAGTCCAACAACAATGGAACCAACTCCCTCTTGATCTGTACTTGTTGTGCACACTTTGATTCACTGGCCCTTCAAAGTAGCTCTTATACCATGTTGAATTTCCACGACACTTAAGAATCTGGGTTTGGTCTTAGAATATCTGATGCAAACACACTCAAATGCCACAACAAGACTATTTTGCACAACAAAATAAACACAATAGTAAATGAACTAGTGCACAATAGACAACTTTTTATTTTTTTAACCCAACTTCGTTATATTAACAATTTTTAGTGCAACTGTCTAGGGCTCCCATACTAGGGATCATGACCCTCATACAATCACTAATACAAGAATACAACTAGGGCTTGGTGTCAGTCCTTTGACAACAAATCTACCATGAATAAGACACAACTGACTTGCTAATGTAGCCGACTCCTCAGCTCATTTCAGTGCACATACCCTGAACACATCTGCTGGTCCTATTGTCACTTGAAGTGTGCACCTGAGGCAACAACACTCAGAGTAGGGGCTGTCACTTTGATCCCTATGAGGAACCTGTTGAAAATCAACAAGTTTAAGAGATGCAAATGAATATCCTGGCAACTTGATTTGGATTATTTGTGAAGTAAGATTAATAAGCACAAATAATTAGATTATTTGAGATATATTAGTGATAGACCAATGCCTTAGAATTGAGAAATACTTGCACAACAAAGAACAATATGCCAAGTTACTGGATAGACAAATGCTGCAAAGATGATATGCAAGGTCTATCCTGGATGAAATGCAAGATCTTGGTTATTTTTAGTTAGATGCCTATTCTAGGTGACAACCTTCACCTCAATTGTTTTGAAGCAAGTCTTGCACAGGGTTGTAGAAAGAAGTCCAGGGGAAGGAGGCTAAGGCCTCATTAACGACACCTACCTTAGAGTTCTAACTGCAAGGTCACCTGTTTTAACCTCAGTGGAAGGGTCAAGCGTCGGAAATTGGGAGAGAAGGTGGTCCTAAGTTTCTATCAACCAAGCTTATGCTTGGAGGTAAATTTTTAATCATGCACTTCTAATCTAGGATGAGAATGCAAAAGATGAGCTAATTAGAGATTTGCTTTAATGAGATACCAATGAGAAAATGCTCCAATGACAACAAGATAAGATCACTTATAACCAATGTGTCATATCACTTTATCAATCAAGATTACAAGAACCAATTAGTGAACCACTTTAATGTTACTTAATGAAACAAAAGCAATGTCTCTTAATCACTTGTATGTGCTTATTTAAGTTTCTCTTTCACTCATTAGATTAGCAAATTAGAGCAAGAGACATCTTTAAAGATTCTACAAGCACAACCATAAGTAAATTAGATGAGATTGCTAACAGTGACACTAAACAATTAAGATGCAACAAAAAACTCAAACTAGGCAATGCAATATGCAAGAGGAAACACCTATGCAATGCAACTAGAGGTTAACAATGCACAATGAGATGCAAGAAAAGAGATGAAAAAGAGCTAGTGACCCAAACAAGGCTATCTGACAAGACAAGAGAGAAGAGGCAATAACAATGCCAAGATCTTGTAACGAATAAAATATATATAAATAATGTAAAATAATGTAAATGATAATAGGCATAAATAATTATTAGTTAATTAGTAATAAGGTTGAAGAGGCATGTCTAAATGAGACATGACTCTTCATGAAGAGACACTTGCGTGATATATAAGCAAGCCTCTTGTTCTCATTGTAAATCATTCTCATTCTTATTCATATTTAATATAATATTTGTATTCTCATGGATATCTTTATATTCCAAGTCTTTGGAGTAATTAATTTGTAGAAGGAACTTTGTTCGCTTCATTTGGTATCAGAGTAGTTAGGTCCTCTAGGTTGTTTAACTGGTGCACAAAGCTCGTTCTCCGAGCCAAGTCTTTGGCTATCGACTCTGTCAAATTTATTGTTTTTGTAGTTCAAGCGTTTCACTAAATATTTGGGGTTTCTCCTATCTCGCTACCAAGC